>CAUYQG010212220.1:0-11901 GCA_963574415.1 Tarsius wallacei | reverse complement strand
CCCAGCAGAAGTGGTAAGCAAGCTTGTCATAGAGTAAAGGGAGTTTGCAAGGCCTAAGGCATCATGCATTAAGCAAAAGTTATACAAATCACAAAAGTTATGATTACACTGATACAAGTTATACAAATCACAAGGCTTATGTTCCACTCCTGCTGAGTTCACTTCTGATGATACAGAGACCCACTAATGTCCATCCATATTGTCATAGCCCCTAGGGAAGGGCATAGCAAGGGTTCAAGCACTCCTGAGCACATTACTGAGCGTTCCCTTATCTCCTTTGCATTCCTAGTAAGTAGATTCAGGGAATCCTTCACTTCCCTGAAAGATGCAAATCCCCATTTACTCCCTTTTTCTGAGTGGTTACACGTTTGAATAATATAGTATCAATGTAATCATAAGGCTTGTGATTTGTATAACTTTTGTATCAATGTAATCATAAATTTTGTGATTTGTATAACTTTTATGTAATGCATGATGTCTTGGGCCTTGTAAACTCCCTTTACTCTATAGCAAACTTGATTAATACTTCTTTCAGGCCCTACTGATCAAAGCTACCTCTTATACCTGCCACCAGGAAGCCTGGACCGAAAAATGTCACTATTGATAAATGTGGCTGAAACTCAAGTTCTATACAATGCTCTGCTGGTCCCGTGGCTAATGTTTAGGTACTAGCAACTCTGGACTTATAAAAGTGAACTGTAAAAGCCTGGAGGGTGAGCAAAACCATTTGAGAAGGACCTCGAGTTTGGCTCTGCTCCCTGGATTCGAACTCAGAAATAAACTTCTTTCTATCAGCTCCCTGCCCCTTTGATTTATTGGTATCAAGGAGAGCAGCCGAGCGTTACCTGAACCATAACAAGAAGACCTGTGGAGTAAAGGTAATTTCCATCATTGCATCATGTTTTTTTCTATTTAGAGACAGGACATATTATGATGATTGTTGTTAATAAAACATAACAGCCGGGTGCGGTGGTGGCTCAAGCCTGTAATCCCAGCATTTTGGGAGGCCGAGGTGAAAGGATTGCCTGAGTCCAGGGGTTCGAGACCAACCTGGGCAACTTGGCAAGATCTCATCTCCACAATAAATAAAAAAAGTAGCCAGGTGTGGTAGCATGTGCCTGTAATTCCAGCTACGTGGAAGACAGGAGCGGAAGGATCGCCTGAGCCCAGCAGGTTGAGGCTGCAGTGACCGTGAGTGTGCCACTGCACTCCGGCCTGGGCCACAGAGTGAGACCCCCAACTCAAAAAAATAAAAATATTAAAAAAGCATAACATACTATCCAGATAATATAGAATGACCTAATATAGAATAGATGAAGCTATTCTAATATAGAGTGCCACAGTATACACAATATAGCATCACATATTTTTAGTGTAGTATTAATAAAAACAGCTTTTTGATGTAGTTTTATATTGTCTAAAAAGAAAACCTATTTTTTTAAACTCTGCTTTATTTTTCAAAAAAGAATTTTGGCCAGGGGTGTTGGCTCATGCCTGAAATCTCAGCACTTCGGGAGGCAGAGGTGAGAGGATTGTCTGAGCCCAGCCAGGGGTTTGAGACCAGCCTAGGCAACTTGGTGAGCCCTCATCTCTACAATTAATCAAAAAATTAGCCAGGTGTGGTGGTGTACGCCTGTAGTTCCAGTTAATTGGAAGGCTGAGACAGAAGGACCACCTGAGCCCAGCAGGTCAAGGCTGCGGTGGCCATGAGCGTGTCACTGCACTCCAGTCTGGGCAACAGAGTGAGATTCCAACTCAAACACACACACACACACACACACACACACACACACACACACAGAATTTTAAGAGTGAAGTTCTTCAGATCATGATTTTAAAGCCTGACAAATTTTTAAAAACAAAGAATATGCTTACTTCTTGTTGCCAATAATTATTGTTGGGCTTTCCATAAAAGTAGATATATGAAAATTCTTCCTTGTAGTTATTTCAACACCTGGGACTGTTTGGGTTTGGGGCTAGACAAACCACAAATGTATTAAATACATACTACCAATGTTCTCTTAGACAATAAATCAATGTGGCAGTCAGGGGAACACACCCCAATACAAATAATACTTTACATATTTCCAAACTAAGACGACTGGGTATTCCTGAAATAATTGCAGTTGTATGGCGTTACTATAAGGACATATGCTTTTCAATAAACTTGCTGAAACTCATACATCTAAATGAGGTTTACCCCCAGTATAGTTATTGTGGAGATGATGTACTCATTCTCACAAAGGTGTCATTTCTTAAAATATTCTTGGGTTCTGTTTTCAGAATGGTTCCCAAGATAACATTCTGAAAAATAGCATGAGGATGATCAATGTGTCGTTTACTCTATAATTATATCTTGTTCTAAAATGAAAATAAAATGTGATCACTCATTCTTCTTTTTGGGGAGGAACAAACTTCTAAACCAGGTTGCAAAATGGATCCAAATTCTAAATATGAGGATGCTTTATCCAGAAGGGATAACATCCACTTCAGGTCTGTGGGCTCACCGGGTTCAAGTTTACACACCCAGGAGGACACTCCCTGGCCCCAGGACAAGGGCTAGGGATTGCCACTAGACAGCTGAGCTTTGATCCCTTTATGAAAGAGAGAGCCAGGTTTGGCGTATGCCAGGGGAACAGAACCCAGAATGGGAGATCATTGCAACTAATATTTATTGACGATCAAAAGACTAGTAAATTTCTGAGCCAAGACCAAATGCAGGTCTGTCTACAAAGCCAACGACTGTTCAGAACCACACCTGACCTTCTCAAAAATGTAGCATAAGGTAGGGAGCTTAGCATCACTTGGGCATCCAGCAATCTCTCGCTTTTTGTCTCCAGATGCGTGTAACCTCACTGATCCCTGGATGCCTTGCAGATTGGGCTTTGGAAGGCTTGGAAGACTGCATTGTGCTATACCATTTCATTCACTCATTTACTCACTATGTTTATTTATTACTATGCTTATTATCAGACAAGCATAGAGCTAGGTCTTGGAATTATCATAGTGAAGAAAACATAGATCTGTCTGCCTGTGAGTTTAATACAAAGGGAGAATACACAAGAATAAGCAATATCTTCACCCACATATAGTGAGCATTATGAAAAAAATACTTTTATCTTATCGATCTTTTTCTATTTTTCTATAACTACAAAGAATCACTTGCATAATAAAAATAAACAAATTTGTGTTTTACAGTGTCCACAGTTAATAGAGGGTAATTCCCCAGCTGGTGGTGGCAACCTCCTGACTTGGAGTGCCTGAGTGGGGTCTTTGGCCCCAGCCCAGGGCCTTTAGCCCAGATCTTTCTGAACACTTCTGCTGACCTGTTCCTCTGGCCCTGCTGCAGCGCTCTAATGAAGTCTTCATTTAAAGAAAGTGCCCAAGAAGAGTCTAAGAAACTGGCTCAAGTCCTATGCAATTATTCACTGTCTCCAAACTAGCAAATTCTCTAAAAGACATCATAAGTGGGACTTTGGTTGGAACTCTTTTTGTTAAAAGTGCAGAAAACCCAATTCAAATGGACTCACAAGAAAGGATTTTTTTTTTCTTACAGAACTGAAAATTGGACAGGCGTGTCGGAACAGTCCTGGCTTGCTCGGACAGAGGTTTTCCCACATTTCTCTGGGGAAGACCTCCGCTGAGGCATGTGGCCCAGGAGATGGGACATTACATCACTGGTCCTGAGTCCCAGGCACACCCTCAGCCAGTGGGGGAGGGGGACCCTCTGGGAACTGGAGCCTGGAGCGACCACGGGGGTGTGGGAAGGAATGGAAGGGAGGTGACTGAGGAGGGAACCTCAGCACTTTAAGAAAACGATGAGTATTGTGTCCAGAAGACAAGCAGTGGGTACCACACAGGCAAAAACAACAGTGTCCACACTCCTGATTTCCGAGGATGCAGAGCAATATCTGAAATGAATATGGTTGGCAAGAGGCAGTTTCTAATTTCATCACAGGAAGTCGAAAGAAACAGTCATGAGAAACATCATGAACATCATAAGGACACCCGCATGCAGGTCTCTTTTTTGTGCCTCCCTTGTATGGGCTATGTGGACAGAGCTGGAACCAGGGGCTTGGTATTCACGGCAGGTTGCTGCTTCTCTTCTGTTGAGTATCCACTCAGCGTGGTCACAGACCTATCCGGTGACATCTCTGCTTGACAAGACATTTATGATGTACTCATTTTGAGAGAGAAGAATAGTTATCAGAGGTTAACATACTTTGAGCACTTGCAAATCAAAATGCAAAAACAAAAAAAATCTAGGCTAGGCTCGTTAGTTTCTTCAACAAGTTAGACTTGTTAAAGTTCTGGAATTGTCCTTGGCTGGCTCCCTGCTCACATTTCTGCTCCTAGCTTTTCTGAATGGACATCTCTGTGAAAACAAAGACTCTCCCCTTCGTTCTGTGGAGAGCACCTGGGGTGTCACTTGTTAACTATGCATCCCGGGAAATATACTTTCCTCTGCCACACTGACAAACCATTGTCATTTAAAAGAAATGCCACCTCATGCAGAGGTGGGTCACAGTTAACAAGCTGTGCTGTACACGGTGTGCTCTTTGGAGAGACAGCCCCATTGTTTTCACTGCTCTGTGACTGAGTGGTGTGTGGGAAGCAGTCTCGTAAGACTGTTGGCCGCTGCCTAGGCTGCTGGGTGTTTTAGATCCAACCTTGTATTTTATCTACAGGAACATCCATTTTATCTGCAAGGTCTCAGGATGGAAATGAAATCAGCTTGCTTAAAATATCAGCTCTGATGGAATAAGAAGCAGCAAACAAGACTCATGTGCACTCATATGTTCTTATCCCCTCTGTTCACAATTTCAAGTCCCTAAATTCAAGAGTATAACTCTTGTAAAAGTAAGAATACACACACACACAGACACACATACACATGTACATCTGGATAGAAGCATCCACACAGAAAACCCTAACATCCTTTTAATTTGAACACTTCAAAATCTTTGAAAGTGTTCACTTTCCCATAGCGTCTAGAACACCATCTAAACCTATCTGACATAGGATGATATTGTACGTCTTCAGCCATTCTGGGCCTCGGATGTATGGGGGCTACGGTCCCTTAAAGGTTTGCTAAAACAAAAATCACTGACATGAGGCAAGATTGATTCATAGGATTAAAAGCATACACATTTTATTTAATATGTGTACATGGAGGCCTTCAGAATGAAGACCCAACTTCCCTGTGAATAAAAGAAATGTAAATACTGTCTGGAGGTTACAGGGAGAATGGGGGTTTGCATTCTGGTAAGACAGGTTATGGCAGGGGGAAGAAGAGGAATTCTATGGAGGGGCAACACATGATTGGGACAAAGGATGGATGTGTAAAACAGAGAATGACTTGCAAATAGTTCTCCTTGGAAGCTGAAGGAACCTGAGAGACTAGGCGTGATTTTGTAATTCTTCCTCTCTTTTCCTGCAGTAGATAACTTTAATAGGAAGAGAGAGCAGCTTAGGGGAGATGGTAGGGGAAGTCCAACAGACCTTGAGGCAAAATGCCATCTTTTGGGGTAAATTTTCCCACAGCCCTTCCTTCCTGTGTGGAACTTCTATGTTCTGCACATTAAACGCTGAGTTGATGGTTGGGAGACAGAAAAATTGATTCAAAGCTTACGAACAAAGGATTCCACCTAGAACATTCTCACTAACAGCTACCTCCTTTTTGAAGGTGGTTTTTCAGGTGGGCTGGGTCTCTACAGAACATGTAGGTAGACCGATTTTTGATAAGAGACATTTTTATGGAGACAGAAACAAACAAACAAAAACAAACACCCCAAGACAGTGTGTCCGAAGCAGGCTATAATCTTTTCTAGATTGCACTGGCAACCTGATAAAGTCTTCTGGACTGTAGCTTGAACCACGCACCTACGTGAACTTTCTGTGATGTTCATACATCAGCAGGCAGGGATGAAGATTGCTTAGTTTGAGGTAATTGAAGAAAAGCACAGTTTTAATATCTAGTGATTCCAAGTCAGAAAAGCTGAATAATAGTTTGAAAACGTTAGTCTGGAGACTTACAGCCAAAAAAGAATTTAAGATGCACCCCAAATTGTAAGAAACAATAAAAACTCAAAGATAATGAATAAGAAAATTAAAAAACAGATGTACTATGACTTTTGAAACATAATTTTCTTTCTCCCATCCTCTATTTTTACCAAAGACAAATCACAGTAGGACCAATTTATCAGTAAAATAAGTTTTAGTACCTTTATTTGGCTTGATTATTTGCATAAAGAATAATTATTTGCCATCTAGGCTTTTTTTAAGTTTGGCTTTGCTAGAATTTTTTTTTTCCCCATAAGGAATCTCAGATTATACCTTTTAAAAATCTCTTGAGCCTAGCCAAAGATCTGAGCCTGCAAATACCTGTATGAACTGGGTGACTTAAGGTTCCAAGTCTTTGGGATTTGGGGGCCTGTTAGTACCAGGCCAGCCTTTTCAAGGGGCTTTTTATAAGCTCTTTATAGATCTCAATCTCAATTCTTCGAAGCAGTCTGCCATAAAGTGTCATTCCAGCCAAAGCCTTGGTAAAATAACTGGTATCTCCAATCACATCCTGTTACAAAAGAAAAAAAGATTCCTATTGAACATATGAAAATAACCATATTGCCATAAATCAATATTCACAAATAGTTTCAAAATGTTAGAGAAATCAGAGAGAACAAAATATGCTTTAAATTTTTCTCACAAGAGCATGCTTTACTCATTTGTCAAAAGCTGTAAATAGTTCAAAAGAAAAAGTCTTCTTGGTTCTGAAAAATGAAACAAAAATAATCAGCAATGCTTCAAACTGCCATTAAAAATTATTTCTATTAGTTCAGTACATGTAATTAACTCTTGCTCTGCTCTATATCAGGTTAGCAATCCTTATAAACACACACACACTGATAATTAGAGTGCTAGCAGTTTTTTCTTCAAGTGCAAAGTCACAAATTTCAAAGTTGTTAGAAATTGGCACTGAAGAGTGCCTGTCACAGTCCTATAGCTGTTTATAAACTGCTTCTGGAAAAGGATGAAAGCAAAACAATGACAGTGGATGATAAAAGTCTTAGAATAACCATTGTCAAAGACACAACTGATAAGAAAATGTGGTTATTCTGGCATACAATAACATAATAATAATTATTTCTATTGATAACATATACTAAGACATCAGAATTATAGGAATGTCATACAATTTTGTAACACATACCAACAACACATAAAAACACAATCTAAAGAAAATTACACAATCTTTCACATTTGACAGTGCTTTCTGTATGATTTTAACATACCAAATAAACCAAATATCTCTGTTGGACTTCAGGGGAACCTAATATTTAAAATTACTGAAGACAAAAAGGCTGAATGCAAAACTTAAAATTTTGATTTTTGAAAAGTTTGCACAATATCAAAGGCTACAAAACATTTAATATCATAACAGGATTACAAGTGACTATAAATTAAGAAATTCATTTAGCCAAAACAATAATTCGAAGATTTTAGAAAGTATTATAAAAAAAGCAAAAACCTTTGCTCTTTGATAGGAGACTCATTTTCTTAAGCAGTAAGAACTAAGTAAAGAAAGTGTAGGGCCAACACAATCTGCCTCTCTCCCTTATTTTTTTCCCCCAACAGTTTAAAAAGTAAGCAAAAATTTTCCATTATCTCTTGAAATTACACAAAAATCTTGTTCAAAAGAGAAAACTAAATTCTGTTTTTGCACGAGTGTATGAACATAGAAGCTAATTTAATAAAACCTTATAGACAAACCTACTCAATTTTAATCCACTTGTTCATAAGGTGTGATTTCAATAAACTTATAACTTTTTATAATTTTCTATTAGAAAACAGTCCAAATACTTCATGAAAACCCACTTATTCTGACATAGGAGCCTAGCTTCTGGCCAAGAATCAGTGTTTTATTTGTAGACAAACTAAATAACACTCTTTAAGGTTTAACTAATTTGATTACACACAAAAATACCTTTCATTTCATAAGATTAATCTGCCATACACCTAAACTTTTCCAACTTACTGTATCTGTTTAGTTTTAACCATAATTTATATTCCTTCTTTGTCTTTCTTTCTTTCTTTCTTTTTCTTTCTTTCATTCCGTTGTCGGAGTCTCTGTCACCCAGGTTGGAGTGCAGTGACACAATCATGGATCATGGCTCACTGCATCCTCAATCTCCTGGGCCCAGGTGATCCTGGTGCCTTAGCCTCCTGAATAGCTAGGACTACTGGCACACACCACCACACCCAGCTAATTTTTTTTTGGTAGAGACCAGATCCAGGTGAGTCTCGAACTCCTGACCTTAAGCGATCCTCCCGCCTTGGCTTCCTAAAGTGCTAAGATCACAGGCATGAGCCACTGCACCTGGCCTAATCCTTCAATTTTAAACAACTTAAAAACTTCAAAATTAGACAAAATTACTTTCTCTTTAATAAAAACCATACTCCCATGGTTTCTTATAACTCTTTACCAAAACACATTCTATTTTTTTATATACATAGTTTGCATGTAAAATTGTTTTTCTTACATCTGCATTTTAATTACCTACATTAATTACTTATGTTAACTCTAAGTGTTATTTTTAGCAGAGAATCTAGGAGGCAAGCGATTTTAATTATGTACTAGATGCAGAATCCATAACAAAAGACAATGTCTGGAGCTGGGCTTCATTATCTCTTAGCAAGTTAAATCTAAAGATATAAGTTTACAGACAACTTAAGTAAATACAAAAGGTGTTACCAAAGGAAAGTTTTAGATCGTAAAGCATTTAGCAGAAATAGTATCTGACCAATGGGCTGACAGACTCAAACAAAACATCTAAATTAAATTCTAATGACATTTCTATTTTTATCGATTTTAAAACTGCATTTACTTACTAACAATTACTAAAGTCATGTGAGCAAAAGGCACATGTTAAAGTTTCTATTTTCTGATGAAACATGTTAAGACCACATTTTTTCTTTAGGCCGATGACTTAGAATTTTTTCATATATTTTAGTAGTGAAACTTTATATACATACACTCATGCAGATTTATAAGATTCTCCTTTTGCCAGTTTCACAATTTTCTTTTTCTCAATTTAGACTATTTTTTCAATTATCTGTTTTCTTGCTTTAGGCAACCTTAAGTTTGCATTTCTAAACAGACAATTCCTAGGTGAACAAGATAGAGAATTTATATTTTAAAAGCACAGGGATATATGTCAGGCCGTGAATTTTATACCACCATTTGCTTAAACTAAGGAAAAAAATGGTGCAAATAAAAGTTTGGTTAAAATGGCCAGGAAAAGCACTTTAAACAAAGGCATGACTTATGAATTTAAAGCAATAGGCAGGCACCCTTACAAATGGAGATCTCCTTAAAGATGCAAGTTTTTTTATTTTTTACTTTTTATTTTTTAAATAAAAGGGTTCAACCAGCTACATGCCAGAAAGCTCTATTTTGGCTTTATAAGGTACTGGCTTTAGGGTGTAGCCCCTTAAGAAAGGCAGGGGCAAGAAAGCATGCAGACTTCAGGGTCTAAACCATGCTTTTCTTATTTTAACACACAAGGAAATAACCATTTATTGTAAGCAACTGTCAGTCCTAAAAGCATATAATATTTTTACCTGCTTACTATACCATAAGGTTACATTTTCAACACAATACAAAGTAATTTCTGGTTTCCCCAAAAGCCAAAAAAAAAAAAAAATTGAGTAACACAGTACAAGAAAGAGCAGTTTTAGACCTCAGAGAAATCTGTTTACAGTTTTTTAGTTTCCTTAGGAAAAACAGATTCCCTCCCAAAAGGAGTCTGTGGTATCATTTCTATTTTCCTTAAGGTATCCAGGCTGTTAGAAATTTCTTTCCATCAATTGTTTAGAGTGAGAGATAGCTAAAAAAAAATTTTTTTTTTAGTTTTCAATGTTACATTTCTTTTCTTTTCTTTTTTTTGAGTTGGAATCTCACTTCGTCACCCAGACTGGAGTGCAGTGGCACATTCCCGGCCACCGCAGCCTCGACCTGCTGGGCTCCAGCGATCCTTCCGCCTCAGCCTTCCAAGTAGCTGGAACTACAGGCATGTGCTACCATGCCCGGCTAATTTTTTGATTTATTGTAGAGATGAGGTCTTGCCAAGTTGCCCAGGCGGGTCTCGAACCCGCGGGCTCAGGCAATTCACTCACCTCAGCCTCCCAAAGCACGGGATTACAGGCTGAGCCACCGAGCCCGGCTGTTACATTTATTTTCAATGTGACTCAGAAAGTCTCTGTAATGTCCAGGTGGTAATTTTCAAGGTTTTTACCATATAAGCAAGAGGTATTACTGGCGATGGCATAGAGAAGGCAATCTCCATGATCCTCCAAAAGTTAATCTCAGAAATAGACTTAAGATAGCAAAAGATGACAAAAGCCCCATAGGGATGGTACCCTTTAGGACAAAACTCCCTTAAGAACTTGACATGTTTGGAACAAAAAATGTGCTGCTTAAAATCTTATATCTCACAGGACTCTTAATCTTTTCAGACTGGCCACTTGACGTGAACCTGACAATTCATGCTCTTTAGATGGTACAGACCAAGAGAGTATCCTCTCATAGTCACAAAGTCAAGCTCTCAAGGACATAAAACAAAACTCATCTTATGGTACCCCTGGTTATGACAGACAAACACAGAAAGACAAAGGCAAAGGAAAACAAATTTATGAGAGAAAAATGAATAAAAAATATGAACATTCATGCCACAGAGTACTCAAAAGTACATCAGAGTCACTACAACCCAAGACTAGGCACACACATTTTTTTCCCCATTAATCAAAAACCTTGCAGATGAGACAGTGATTTTTGCCATCCACTTGCCAGAGTGCACACACAGAGAGAAAAACCAGGAGCCTGGCTATTAAGAAATTCTTACCCCTTGGGGTTGGGGGTAGGGGCTCATGCAACAACACAAAGAGTACCTGGCCCCAAACCAGGGGAAATGAGGACCACTTGGAGGCCCAAACTTCACCTGCACAAAGCCTACTTATGTAGCTAATCCTGACTTGTACTCCACACCTTTATAATAAAATAAAACATTGTCTAGTAAAGTTTTTGCTTTGACAGAGTTGATAACTTTTGGTTTTACAAAATTTTCTCAACTCTTTGTTGGTGGTTTCCTCCCACCATTTTTTTTTGTTTTGTTTTGTTTTTTTTTTTTCTTATTAATCAGTATTTTTTATTATCATATTGTGGGGTACAGTTAAGGATTAGATATACAAATATGCTTCCTTCAACACCCTTGGTGATAAGAGGTGTCTCCCCGTCCCCAGACAGATATTGAGTATCATTAATCCCATCCCCCCTCCCCTCCCCTGCCCGTAATTTCCCACCACTGTCAGTCATTTTCTTATAGTATTATGTTGGATGTTCAAGGTTCACTATATGAGTGAAAACATGTGCTATTCCGATCTTTGTTTCTGTGAGAGGTCACTCAGTATTATAGATTCTAGTTCCATTCAAGTTGCTGCGAAATCCATGATTTTGCTCTTTTTTATGGGTGCGTAGTATTCCATCGTGTACATGTACCACATTTTTAAAATCCAGTCCTCTTTTGATGGACAACATGGTTGCTTCCATGTTCTTGCTATTGTGAACAATGCTGTGATAAACATATGTGTGCAGGTATCTTTTTTATAGAGCCATTTGAGTTGTTCAGGGTATATTCCCAGTAGGGGGATTGCAGGGTTATATGGGAGGTTGATATTTAGGGCTTTTAGAAATCGTCATACTGTTTTCCACAGAGGTTGCACTAGTTTACACTCCCACCAACAGTGTAGAAGTGTTCCCCTTTCGCCACACCCTCTCCAGCAATTATTATTTTTTGAGTTATTGATAATTGCCATTCTGACTGGAGTTAGGTGGTATCTCAGAGT
>CAUYQG010212214.1:0-24191 GCA_963574415.1 Tarsius wallacei | reverse complement strand
AAAATGCAGGAGGCACCCTTATGGAAATTGGAACTGGCAACCAATTCCTGATCAAAACCCCAAGTGCCCATGCCATAAGAGATAAGATAGACAAGTGGGACCTCATCAAACGGAAAAACTGCAAAGCCAAAGAAGCCATCAAGAGAACAGGGAGACAGCCCACAGACTGGGAAAAAATATTTGCCAACTGTATGATTGACAAAGGCCTAACACCTAGGATCTACAAGGAACTGAAATGTGCCGAAAAGAAAAAAACAAACAGCCCCATTACAAAGTGGGCAAAAGATATGAATAGACACTTCTCAAAAGAAGACATATGAACAGCCAACAGATACATGAAAAAATGCTCAGCCTCACTAGTTATCAAAGAAATGCAAATTAAAACTACACTGAGATACCACCTTACTCCAGTCAGGATGGCCATCATCAATAACTCAAAAAACAACAGATGCTGGAGAGGATGTGGTGAAAAGCGAACACTTCTACACTATTGGTGGGAGTGTAAACTAGTACAGGCTCTGTGGAAAATAGTGTGGCAATTCCTAAAAGATCTAAAATTCAACCTTCCATACAACCTTGCAATCCCCCTACTGGGAATATACCTGGAAGAACTCAAATTACTCTATAAAAAAGACACCTGCACATATATGTTTATTGCAGCATTGTTCACAGTAGCAAGAACATGGAACCAATCATGCTGCCCATCAAAAAAGGACTGGTTTTAAAAAAATGTGGTACATATACATGATAGAAAATTATGCAGCCATAAAGAAGGACAAAATCATGAACTTTATAGCAACCTGGATGGACTTGGAGTCTATAATGCTGAGTGATGTATCACAGAAACAAAGAACTGAGTATCACATATTCTTACTCATAAGTGGACCTGAACAATTAACATAATACTATAAGAAAAGGATTGGCAGTAGCAGGGAACTGCTGGGGTGGGAGGGGGGGCAGGGAGAGGTGGGATTGGCAGTAGTGGAAATCTGCTGGGCGAGGAGGGGCACACCTCATCAACAAGGGTACCTGCATAATGAACATTTGTATACCTAACCCTGAATTGTTAAAATAAAAAAGAGAGAGAGAGAGAAAAAAAAAATCTGTATGCACCTAATAAGTCAGGCTCAAAATAATAAATACAAATTTAATAGAACCAACGGAAAAAATATATATAGCTGTAATTATACATATCATATATATTCTTTCAGTAACTGATAGGATAAGCAGATTAAAATATAGATAGATGATTTGAAGAACAAAATTATAAACTTTAACCTAATGAATGCATATATAATGCTTCTAAATAATTGTAGGATTCATATTCTTTTTAAGTGTACACGAACCATCTATCAAAGTTGATCACATGTTGGGTTGTAAAGCAAGTCTTAACAAAGGACTATAATCATATAGAGTATGTTTTCTAGTTTTCTAGCCACTGGATAATTAAGTTACAAATAAATGATGAAAAAAGAATGAGAAAACTTTCAAATATGTCTCAGTAAGTAGTATACATCTACCAAACCACGAGTCACAAAAGAAACACAGGTAATTCAAAAATACTTTCAAACTGAATGATAATAAAACACATCTCATCACACAATGTGGAATGCAATCATAGCCATGCTTAAGGTAAAATTTATAAATTCTTAAATCCATATGTTAGAAAAAAGAGACTGAAAATCAGTGATTCAAGTATTGTGTAAAGAGGTTTGAAAAGTATAGAAAATGATATTGAAAGAGGTATCAATCAGATTACCTAACAAGATGGCAGGAAATAAAGAAATATACAATAGAGAAAATCATAAAACAAAGAGTTGTTTCTTTGAAAAGATTAATAAAGTGGATAGATTTTTTGGTAGGACAATCAAAAAGAAGAGAAAAATAATAAAATGGGCAAATTCTTGGAAAACCGTAACTTATGCAATTAAAATAAAGAAAAATAAAAATCTGAATTGTTTTATGCCTATCAAATAAATTAAACCTTTAGGATTAGGCAAAAATGGGACACAGATAGCATTAGTCATCAAGTAAGAAGTGGAAAAATTGGACTTCATTAAAATTGAGACTCTCCCTTCATTAAGTGAGTGAAGAGGCAAGCCAGAGTTGAAGAAAATACCTGCAGTATGTATATGGCTTAAAGGACTCACATCTAGAATATATACAGGTCCACATGTCAATAAGAGAAAGACTAACAGCCCTACTTAAAAAATGGTTGAAAGCTTGAACAGGCACTATCCAAAAACAGAATCCCAACAGCCAGTGAATGAATAAAAGGTGGTCAACTTCATCTGTCACCAGGAAAATGCAAATTAAAACCACAGTGAAAATACCACTGCACACACAGTGGAAAGGCTAAAAAACAAAACAACACAAAAAAATTAAAAATGCATAAAACCAAACATTAGGGAGGATATATAGCAGTCAAAATTCTCATTGACTATTTCGGTGTAAACTGGAGCAACTACGTTGAAAAACTGACTGTATCAACTAAAGTTGAACCAGCAATTTCACCTGTAGGTGTACCTCAAAGAGAAGTATGTGCATGCATTTATATGTGTACCAATAAACGCATTCAAGAATGCTTGTTTTGCTATTACCCAAATGAATCCCATACTAGAAACAAGCCAATTGTTCATACATACAACAGATAAATATATTTCAAGTTATATGCTTATTAAAAAGAAGTTGATAAATCTTGAATAAGCCATTTTAACTGCAATTTAGAAAGGCATTTTGGAATGTTTCAATGAATATATTTGTACAATAATGAACATGAATAAATTGTGGCTACATGCAACAACATAGATGAATCTCACAAAAATTAGTCACAAGAGTACACAATGTGTGATTCCATTTAGATAAAGATAAAAATGGGAAAAACTAATTTATAGTGAAAGGAGTCAGGAGATCATTTTATGGAGCAGATGGTGGAATGAGGAGGAACTCCAGGAAGCTTCTGAGCTGCTGATCATATTCTATTTCTTGATTTGGGTTTTGTGTTTGACTTGTTGAGAATTAAATCACTCAGGATTTGTGTACTTTTTTGTATGGAAGTTATATGCTTATTAAAAAGAAGTTGATAAATCTTGAATAAGCCATTTTAACTGCAATTTAGAAAGGCATTTTGGAATGTTTCAATAAAACAAATGAGAAATTATAGCGCACTAATTTGGAGCATTTTTATGGGTAAGTTCTTTTTCATTCTAGCTATTCAAGAATTGAGAGAAAATACAGACAAAAACTTAATAGATTGTGTTGTACACGAATGTTCATAGTTGCATTATTCACAATAGCCCGAAAGTTGAATCTGCCCAAATGCTCATCAACAGAAGAATGGATAAATAAAATGTGGCATGTCCATTTAATGGAGTATTATTTAGCCACACAAAGGAAGGAAGTACTGATACATGCTACGATGGGATAAACCTTGAAAACATTAT
This sequence comes from Tarsius wallacei, assembly GCA_963574415.1. NCBI lineage: Eukaryota > Metazoa > Chordata > Mammalia > Primates > Tarsiidae > Tarsius > Tarsius wallacei. The sequence continues at coordinate 20,748 of CAUYQG010212214.1, read as the reverse complement.
GCTAAGTGAAAGAAGCCAGTCACAAAGAACCACATATTGTATGATTTCATTTATATAAAATGTCCTGAATAAACAAATCCATCGAGACTGACAGCAGATTAGTGGTTGCTAAGGAATGGAAGGACAGGAATGGTGAGGGACTGCTTATGGGTACAGGGCTTAATTTTGGGAGGCTGAAAATGTTCTGGAATTAGGTAATAGAGATGGTTACACAGCTTTGTGAATACACTCAAAATAAATGAATTGTACATTTTAAAGGTGTGAACTTTATGGCATGTGACTTATATCTCAATAAAGCTGTTATTTTAAAAACTTAATGGAATATTAGCAGAAGTGATAAAGTTAAGGAATGAAATAAATAGGCAGATATTATGCTGACATCATTTCGCCTCCAATAATTCATTAAGGGGAAAAGGTAAATTTCTAACATAAAAAAGTAAAATAGCTCCTTGACTGTTTGATAAACCCACCAGTGAAGAAGCATGAATCACAATGAACACATTAGAAAAAGATTTAAATTCTTGTCGATTTGCTCTATCATACCAACATCAATAAAGATAACATAAAACTCATAATATATCCCCAAACAAGGACATGGATGACAACCTGGTTAATACGTGTCATCACTTTAAAGATTAGTCATTACACAAGAACACTGGAAATTGTGCAGCTCATGTATAATTACTGAAACTTGAGATTTTCCTCAAATTTGACAATAATCCTAAAAATTTATACAAGTTTTCCAATAAGGAAATGTATTGTGAAGGTGAAAAAGAAATGTTTTTAAACTATCAATGATGCAGGGAAAATTTCTAACAACCCTCTAGAGGAAAGACTCATTTCTACAGACAATAATATTACATAATTATTACATTAAGAAGTGCCCGCCGGGCTCGGTGGCTCAGCCTGTAATCCCGCGCTTTGGGAGGCCGAGGTGAGTGAATTGCCTGAGCCCACGGGTTCGAGACCCGCCTGGGCAACTTGGAGAGACCTCATCTCTACAATAAATCAAAAAATTAGCCAGGCGTGGTAGCGCACGCCTGTAGTTCCAGCTACTTGAAAGGCTGAGGTGGAAGGATCACCGGAGCCCAACAGATTGAGGCTGCAGTGGCCGGGAGCGGCCACTGCACTCCAGTCTGGGTGACAGAGTGAGACTCCAACTCAAAAAAAAAAAAAAGAAGTGACCACCGCGTTTGCAAGCTGAACACGTAAGGGAAAAAGTATTACAGATGTCTTAGGTAGTTAATTTTTATTTAATTTTTTATTTTTTGAGTTGGAGTCTCACTGTGTTGCCTAGGCTGGAGAGCAGTGGCACTCTCATGGCCACCCCTGCGTCGACCTGCTGGGTTCCGGCGATCCTTCTGCCTCAGCCTTCCAAGTAGCCGGAAACACAGGTGTGCGCTACCATGTCCGGCTAATTTTTTGATTTATTATAGAGACGAAGTCTCACCAAGTTGCCCGGGTTGGTCTTGAACTTGCGGGCTCAGACAATCCACTGGCCTCAGCCTCCCAAAGTGCTGGGATTACAGGCTGAGCCACTGAGCCTAGTCTTAATTATTATTATTATTATTATTATTATTTATTTTAAAGATGTGGATACAATTCAGGATTAGGTAGACAAGTGGTCACTGTAAAGTAAAGTTTGGGCCTCCCTTTAGTCCCCACTTCGCCCGGATTGATATCAGGTACCCTTATTGATGTTATGTGCCTCCTGCCCTCCATCCCTGGCAGTGTCCCACTGCTGTCAATCCCTTTCTTATAGTATTGTTGCAGGAATTTTTTACTGCACTGTCAGCTTAGATCCCTGAGTTCTTGTCTCATGAACAAGAAAATTAAGGAATGCAGACACCAACGAGTGAGTGAAGGAGTTTATTAAGCAACTGAAAGCTCTCAAAAAAGAGAGGGAACCCAGAAGTGGGTTACCAGCATTGAGGGGTGGGGGTGTTCTATGTTTTTCTCTCTCCTTTCTAGGGACATTCTCATTTGCATCTTACCTGCCTCTCAATTTCCTAGCTGTTTCCTGGTCCCATCCTTTACTGCGCATGTGTACCCTTGTCCAAAGTAGCTCCATCTTGATTATTACTCATAAGTACAAGTGGCGGGGGTGGTGGGGACAGGGAACCCCAATACAAATGTCATATCAATGACATTATAATGAGCTTGGGTCAAGTTAAGGACATTTAATTGAGCTACTGTGCCTGCATCTGATTTGCAAGAGTCCCTTTTGAACAAACATCCTGGCATAAGAGGTTGTTCTTAACCACATTTTCAATTGCTAGTTGCGTAATGGGGGTGGTGCAGGGACATTCCCTTCAGAGTTACTTCTTCTCAAGACCCTCCTTTTCTATCTGCCTCACCAGCCTCTGACTAGCTTCTCTCTCAGTGTTAAGATAAATGTTCAGGGTCCACTTGTGAGTGAGAATATGTGGTACTCAGTTCTTTGTTTCTGTGATAGATCACTGGGTGTTATAGACTGTAAATCCATCCAAATTGCCATGAGATCCAAAATTGTTTCCTTCTTTATGGCTGTGTAATATTCTGTTGTGTATATGTACCACATTTCTTTCATCCAGTCCACTTTTGATGGGCAGCATAGTTAGTCCCATGTTTTTACTATTGTGAATAATGCTGCAATAACATGAGCGTGCAGGTATCTTTTTTATAGAATGGTTTGCATTCCTCTGGGTATATTCCCAGAAAAGAGATTGCTGGGTCGCATGGAAGTTCAATTTTTAGATATTTTCAGAATCACCACACTGTTCTCCACAGATGTTTTATTACTTTATACTCCCACCAACAGTGTGGAAGCATTCCCCTTTCCCCGCATCCTCTCCTTATTGATGATGGCCATCCTGATTGGAGTTAGGTGGTATCTCAGTGTGATTTTAATTTGCATTTTGATGATTAGTGAGGCTGAACATTTTTTCATGCATCTGTTGGCTGTTTGTATGTCTTCTTTTGAGAAGTGTCTATTCATGTCTTTTGCCCACTTTTTAATGGGGCTATTTTTTTTTTCCTTTTGGTATGTTTGAGTTCCTGGATGTTAGGCCTTTGTCAGATATACAGTTGGCAAATATTTTTTCCCATTCTGTGGGCTGTCTCACTGCTCTCTTGATGGTTTCTTTTGCTTTGCAAAAGCTATTCAGTTTGATGAGGTCCCACTTGTCTATCTTACTTCTTAAGGTTTGGGTATTTAGGGTTCTGAATAGGAACTGGTTGCCCATTCCAATTTCCATAAGGGCGCCTTCTGCATTTTTTAAGATTCTTATAGTTTGAGGTTTTAAGGTTTAGGTCTCTGATCCATCTGGAGTTGGTTTTTGTGTATGGTGATAGGTAGGGGTTTTGTTTCAATCTACTGCATGTCGTCAGTCAGTTTTCCCAGCACCATTTACTGAATAGGTTCTCCTCTCCTCAGTGGTTGTTGGTGGAGGCTTTATGGAAGAGAAACTGGTTGAGAAATTGAGGTTTTGCTTCCAGAATCTCTATCTTGTTCCATTGGTCTGTATGCATGTTCTTGTACCGATACCAGGCTGTTTTGATTATTGTAGCCTTATAGTAAAGTTTGGAGTCTGGAAGTGTGATAACTCCCTCTTTGTTTCTTTTGCTGTTTGTTTTGGCTATTTATGGTCTTTTGGTGGCTAATTTATACAATAATTTTATTTAAAAAGCTAAGCTCCAAAGAAAAATATGATCCTTAGGGCATCATATGTTCTTGAAGATTCCACACTGGGGTTTGGAAGTTAGAGATTAGACCCAGGTTTCATTTGATAACCTGATTTGAATATATCTGCCTGTGGTGCAGTTTCAACTTGACAGCTCCTGGCTCAAGACATTCACCTTCTTCTCTTTGTTTACCCATCTCTCATTTTTCTCTTTGCTTACCCATCTCTCATTTTTCTTTCTTTTTTTTTTTTTTTTTTTGAGTTGGAGTCTCAATCTGTCACCCAGACTGGAGTGCAGTGGCCGCTCCCGGCCACCGCAGCCTCGACCTGCTGGGCTCTGGTGATCCACTCACCTCAGCCTCCCCAAGCGAGGGATTACAGGCTGAGCCACCGAGCCCCAGCTCATCTCTCATTTTTCTAGCTGGAGGACAAGGTCTTTAAAGTTTTACACCAGCCAGACTCGGTGGCTCAGCCTGTAATCCTGTCACTTTGGAGGCCAAGGCAATTGGATTGACTGAGCCCGCGGGTTCGAGACCTACCTGGGCAACTTGGTGAGACCTTGTCTCTACAATAAACAAACAAAAAAATTAGCTGGGCGTAGTAGCGCTCTCCTGTAGTTCCAGCTACTTGGAAGGCTGAGGCAGAAGGATTGCCGGAACCCAGCAGGTCAAGGCTGCCGTGGCCGGGAGCGTGCCGCTGCACTCCAGTTTGGGTGACAAAGTGAAACTCCAATTCAAAAAAAAAAAAAAAAAAAGAGAAAAAAAAAGTTTTATGGATATTGTAATGTTATAGTTCAAACATCAAAACAGTGACCTTAGAAAAACTCATCAAAATGCCAAAGAAAAGAAAATTTCTAAGTCATTCAATCTAAATTGCCATTTTAAGGGTAAATTTGAAAATGAAATTGATTGAACACATAAAGAAACTGGTCAATATGTGTTTTTTAAAAAATATATTCACAAATACAAATTTTTAAAATTAATAGAGAGTTTATTAAGCCCCATAGCCTGAGATGCATGTGAAAACACGAGTTATTTCATCAGTATTTGTTGGGCATCAGCTATGTTCTAGGTACAAATCAGAAGTTTTATAAAAAACAAAACAAAACAAAACAACTTTAGAGACAGAAATGAATAAGTCACTTTTCTTTACGTGGGTTTGAGGTTTGAACTATATTTCAAACCCTGGGTTTGGAAAGTTTAACTAGATACCCTAAGATCATTTCAAAATACCTTATCTAGAAAATTCAAAACTAACATTTAGTTGAAGCCACATGTACAAGGTCACAGAAAACTCTCCACAGGGAAACTAGTGTTTCCACCTTAAATTTGTATGAAAGTCAATGGCTAAAAATTGATTTCATGTATCAGCAGCAATTCTGAGTCCAGCTTAGGTTCCTCATATCTAGTGACACTGTTCTCCAGTTAAAATGATTTTCAGGATGCATTCAGCAAATACTGAATTATTGAGTGCCTGCTGGGATACAAAAGAGAATAGGAGAGATGTGACCCTTGGTTTTCAGCAAGTTGTCTGTCAGTGTCAATGAACACAAGGGGAATAAACAAAGGAGCTTATTTTGCATTAAGAATTTACTTTTAAAAATAACATTTAAAAACCTCCTTCCTTAAAGGAGGATTGCAAAATGCCACTTGAAGATACCTGTACTTATTTGTGTCCCCTTTCCAGGTAAGGGAGGCTAAGGAGATGCAAGCAGAGGTCACTTGGGATTCTAAAGAAGCTCTTCTAGTGACATTTACTTAGGTGGCAGGTCCTCCTTTGTCCTTCTCATTCCCCGCCTCTTTCTGCCTGTTATGGAACATGATAGCTGGTCCTGCAATGACCTTACAGTGCCATGAAGTAGCTTTGAGGAGAGTAGAGCAGCAGCGCAGAAAACCAAGAGGAGTCTGGGAAGTTGAAGATGATGATGTCATGACATCACCAAACTGGCCTGGGACTGTCTACTTGCAAACTTATATGTAAGATTAATATATCTCTATCTTGCTTAACACAATGTTATTTCCAGTTTCTGTTACTTGTGGTCAATTCCATAACTCTTCTTTTAAACAGATTTTTAAAACAGACAAAATGATGGAATTCCTTAGAGGTGGACATTCATGTGATATAGAATTTTTAAAAATGCATACATTCCCAATAGCCGTATATTCCTACGAACTCCCTAAGAAAAATATGTGTAGACATTTATATAGGACAACATCTTCTTGGACAGTTTTATGAACATCCTCAACTCCAACCAACCACCATTTCCATTCTGGAATGACTAAATCTTGACCTTCATGTCTAAAAATGTTTTCAGGGTCATGATCACAAGCTCCATGTCTCCTTCCTGTTTCTAGTGCTTCCTGTCATTCCTCCTCTTCCGCATCCTAGAGACTACCACCTCTGACCGGAGTCCTCATCAGAGCTCATCTTCTCTCCCCAGCAGATTTCTCTTGGCCTCTTTTGCTTCTGTCTCCAGCTCTGAGCTTACAATGATGCATTTTACAGGTCTGGTCACCTCTCCTCCAAAATTGTTTGTCTCCCAGAACCCCAGGGTCTTACCAGATATTTTAAAAAGCTTGAGCAGATTCATAGATCACTTTCAAGGGGAACAATAGCTTTTCAACATGGAGGGGAGATGGCCTTTGGATAAGAATGTCGTTTGGCCTCTGACATTTTGGATATATCGTTGTCATCATAACATTTTCCTTATCACCACCTTCTTCATCTTCCTCACCGCTGCCTTCCTCCCACCATCCTCATCAGCATCAAGCTCCCCAGCACCTTCTTTCTCATCACCACTGTCCTCATCCTCTACAGGCTAGAGAAGACCAGATGACAGGCACCATCTGAGTGCTTTTCATCATTAGTTCATTACCGAGGTAGGTCCTATGATTAGCACCATCACCGGATGAAGCTGGGATATGGAGCAGTGAAACATGCTTCCATCACTGGCTGGACAGTGGGATTTGAATCTGTTTCTGGCTCCAGAGTTCACCTCTTCACTTCTCCATTATATATGTCTGGCAGTTCTGGTATCTAAAATGTACTAATCCCTCCTCTAACAACGAAGAACATCAGCCTTTCAGGAACATGTTAGGAAGCTTAACTGTAAATTTAATTTATCTCACGTTGGACAACAACCCCTTTGAGACATTTAATATCCAAGAGACAATGCAGTATACTTGCTAGCTACCTGTTATTCTCATTTTATTACTTATATCTCTGTATGAGTTTAGACATCAGCTCTGCCCTTTGGGAATCCCAAGCTAACTGTCTTATGTCCATCTGAGGAAAATGTTTGTGCTTTTGCCAATAACCACAGGTAGATACATTTTCCTTATGCTACTCAGTGTCTCTTTTTTAAATTTATTTTTTAAAATCAACAGATAACATTACATGCTTTTATTGCGTACAACATGACGTTTTGAAATATATATGCATATTTATATATATAGTGGAATGGTAGCTAACCTTTAAAGTTTATGTTAAATTCTTCCTTGGATTTAGTGAAATTAACAACAATGTTATGTTTAGTCCATGATTGCACGTGTGTCTGTGTGTGTGTGTGTGTGTGTGTGTGTGTTTTCTTAAGTCACAGGGGTCAAAATCAGAGCTGTACCGAAGTAACCAATCTCACACAGTTGGTAACACAGGTCTTCTTATTTTTGGATTGGGGTTATACTATTTTTGTTCTCATTGCTATGTTTCTATCAAATATTATAATGTAACTTGAGTTTTTATTTTGAGATAGGTTGACAAGAAATTCTACGGATGAACCAATCTCCCCTAATGACTATTTCATGGAACACCAGCTCAGTAAGCCATAATGAGGTGGTCCAGAAAAAAATGTCCCCAGGCCAAAGAAGTCTGAAAAACCTATAGACCGTACCTAACCCTCTTAGAGAAACACAAAGCATTTTAAAGTTAATCAGCAGTCTTGTAGTTACAGAAATCATTTAAACTATTCAACTCAGTATTCCCCACATCTTTTTGACTCTGAAACCTTTTTTTATTATTTATTTTATTTATTTATTTATTTTTATTTTTTTGAGTTGGAGTCTCACTCCGTCGCCCAGACTGGAGTGCAGTGGCCGCTCCCGGCCACCGCAGCCTCGACCTGCTGGGCTCCGGCGATCCTTCCGCCTCAGCCTTCCAAGTAGCTGGAACTACAGGTGCACGCTACCATGCCTGGCTAATTTTTTGATTTATTGTAGAGATGAGGTCTCGCTTGTCCAGGCAGGTCTCAAACCCACGGGCTCAGGCAATCCACTCACCTCAGCCTCCCAAGGCGCGGATTACAGGCTGAGCCACCGAGCCCGGCTCCTTTTTTTATTTTTACCCCCTCCTCCTGTGTAACTTGTGGAACTAATTTCTTGGAGCTGAATTAGAATTTCTTGAAACTAATTAGAATTGGTGTCCCTGGAACACCAGTTTGGGGAACATGGAAATAATGGGCAATCTGCATTAGTAGCTATAGGGATGTTGTCATGGGAAGTCACAGAAAGGAGCCCTATCAAGCCATGGTGAACTTTGCTGTTTTGAGGTTGGAATCCTGAGTTCTCAGGAAACCACTGGGAGAAAGGGAAATGTCTGCCTCCTGAATGAGCCAGGCAGGGCTGCAAGGTGAAGAGGCCATTGGGGAAGTGGAGGGGCTGAGAAGGTTCGCCTGTTACACCTGTCTCAGGTCACCCAGGGTAGTCCGGGGATTCCTCAAAAGAGGGGTAGGTCAACTGCAGGCTTACACAGGGGTCTTTTCTCCCAACATCTTGCAGGGTGGACTTATCAGTGGCAGATGAGGAAACTCAGTACCACAGCTAGGGGCGTGGCTTTTGGGTCTTCCTGTTTCTGCCCATGAGCTGGGAGCTGTTCTCTAGACCAGCTTAACCATAAGCTCACTTGTGAAATGTAACACCAAGCTCACAAATGGGGCACCAGATCTAAAGTGGAGAGCTCCATGGTAGATGCAGAAAGGCTCAGCAAACGTCAGGAGCCATTGTGCCTATTCTGTGCTCCTCGCTTGGTCAGGAAGAAGGGCGTCCAATCTGCGGACCTGGCCCTGACCCCTACAGAAGCCACGGTCTTAGGATATTTCCATCAGATGCACGGTGCGAATGGCTTCCTAGCTTGGGTCCAAATTCAGCAGCTGAATGTGATCTGTGTACTCAGCCCTTCCCCAAACATCGCTCCCTTGGAATAAATGGAAACCGACAGCCATGATCCACAATCATAAAAGCATAGGAGCTGAGAATGAATAATGATTCTCCCAGACAAGCTAACTCAGTTGTTATTTATAAGCTCCTGGGCCACATTGTTATTGACTAGAAAAGCTGCTTTACCTCCTTGCTGCTGTTCCGTCTGGCCTCTCAATCTGTACTTGCTGAAAAAAATAGTTATTGTTATGCTAAAATCACAATGGGACTCTCATAACTCAGTGCTAAATAACACCAATAAAACTATGAAAATGGCACTTGGGCATTAAAAGTTATTTTCTTATGGACTTTAACAAGATTCAATGCTTTTGTTCTCACAGTGCTCTGGTATTTCAGCTTCACAGACATACACAAAATAAAAATGGGAAAAAAAATTCCAGCAAAATACCATCCTCTCTCTCACAAAGGAGTGTTTTGATTTTGCAAACAGGAGCCAACAGGGGCTGTGGAGCATGGAATTAATACCGATCAATGATTGTGGCAGTGACTGCAATGGTGGTGTCCAGCAGGGGCTTACCTCTTTCTTGGTGAATTTTGGTGAATGATCGTTTTTGTCATCGATCATGATTGTGGCTGTAGCCGTGCCTGTTAGTCCAACATCCAGTCCAGCCATATCTTGAGCTTCGATGATCAATTCATACTTGGGATTTTCCAGAGTCTACAAAGCAAAAGCACAAAGGGAGAAGATGGCACTTAGATTTGGGTTACTGCTTTGTAAAGGTTGCAAGCATGGTGCTCGGGTCATCTCTCGCTCCTGCTCCATCTAGTGCAGGCATCCTGAAGCAGTCACAGCATTTCTACCTATCATGTAAAAATGTGTCTTCAGAATTTCTCCAACATAAGACAGTTACTATTCACAGATTGGCATTGGCCATGGGGATAGAATCTATTTACTATTCTTGTTTAGGGGGTCATTTGATACATTCCAGAATGTTCCATCTTCGGGGTAGACATTGCATGTTTAATGTTCACATCCATATCTGATATTTCACAGTGACCTCATGAAGCTGATTTGAAAATGAGGCTAATTTTGAAGATGATTTTAGGACAAAGATGACAACTTTAAGAAATCACATTTACTGAATAATGGGATGGGCCAGGCACTGGATTATGGTAATTTACAGAAATCACTATAGTTAAACTTTTCAACAAGAAAGTCAAACTACAATAAATTGTTCCCATTTTACAGATGGGAAAACCCCCACTGAAGTTTAGAGTCAGTTATACCACACACTTCATTCATGTCCTTTTAGTCTTATGAGATATTAAATTTGGAATATGTATTTAATTCAACCACGGTCTTATAAATTTAACACAAATAATGTTGCACTGTTGTCTCTTTTTATATGCATGTTTTTCATTTGGATATTTGACAGATATTTGGCTACGGTTTACACATTCAAAATAACTAACCAAATAGCTCTGATCCTGAGAGGAAGGAAAGTGCATGGTTGGTAAATCCCAGCTTCTGCTTGTCTTGGTCAGTCAGCATACTATCCTTCTGATAAGGCAGCACTCCACATCTCCTGTGGGGACCTAGCTTTTACTTATTCTCTGCCCATGTGGTTTGGATTGGGACTGCTTTTCCCCACCTTCAACCAGGCAAACTTTTGGAATGACCCTGATTAGTAGAAGCCAATAAATGCATCCTGTTCCAGGAGTATAATGATTAGTCCAGATCTCCTGAGAGAATTACATTTGAACTTTGGAGAAGAAGAAATGGTGATTGCATTGGAGGACTTCACACCATTTCCATAGCCTGCCTGGCCCATGGACTTCTCAGCTAACGAAGGCATTCATTTTTCTTATTTGCTTAAACCAGTTTGGATTCGTTTTTTAATCACACACAGAGAGTCCAAGTCGAACTACCTTCAGCAACAAAAATAAAATGTGTTTACAATCACATAAATAGTCCTACCAGTATGACAGCTTCAAAAAACAGTTGGTTATATAAACCAATCATTAAGAAATACCACAGGGAGCAAAGAACAAAAAAGCAATGGGGATCTCTAACTTTCTTCTAAGGTCATGAGTTTACATGGTAAATTTTAATAACTCAGTGCTAACTCTCCGAAAAACTTTCAAGTATTTTTGAAGGGTAGTTAGCTATTTGCTCGCTGGGGCACCTTTAATTGGTTGTTCCTTTCACTTCTAACTGGCTTCTGAGCTACTAACTTAAGGAGTATTTCTTGTTGGATAGTTTGTTAAGGCCTTGCACTTAAATTTGCAATAATGATGGGATTCCGTTGTGCTTCTTTGACAGCTCTACACATGATGTTCAATTCTAGCTCCATTAGGATGACGGTCACAAAGCTGACTGCTGAGTGCACACAGAATTTGACATTTGACATGGTTCTGGTCTGGCTGGGTCAGCTGACCCTTCTCTGTAGAGATGCTTGAAATGCCATCTGCTCTGGTTCTACTGGTTCAGGAATTGTGGTGATTCAGGTTCTGCCTGGTTCAGTTGGCACATTTATGTATGAATGCTTGAAATTCACTCTCAAACTGAAGCTGGAAAACTCTGGCATAATGTAAATGACTTTCTACTTATCACCATTGACAAGTTGGATTAGATTTATTATGTACCATAAATTCTGCAGTGGGACCATATGAACCAGCCAACTGGCCACTTTCGACGTCTTTCCCAAGTGTCTCTGAACATGCAAACCACTAGCTTGATCATCACAGGTCTAATTTTGTGTATAACATTTTTACTTTTGTCCTAAAGCATTGTACATCTTTTTTGAAAGCACATAATCAGTGAAATAAAAAATTATGTAGATTTCCCCTCAATATTAAAGAGATTATGGTACATATAATATCATTTATTCCCATGTAATATCATTTACCAACATAATTCCTAGACATCATTTTAATGGTTGCATAAAATATAATCATATGTATATTTTATAATTCACTTGTCTTCTATCATTAGGTCTTTAGGGTATTTGCAGTCTTTTCAAACTGCTGATAATTTTAAATAACACTGCAATGAACATCTTTATTCAGGAAGTCTGATAGGTATTTTGGCTGTTTGTTTGTCTGCTTTTTTTGATATCGTTTTCCAAGAGGATATTACCAGTTTTTATACCGGTCCTACCAAAGCATTTGGTTTATGATCCCAGGTAGGGTGTGTCTCTAAAGAACATGCCCCATGGTGTAAATTGGGAGACTACTGTGATTTCTTGATGCCTAGCTAATGAGGAGATGAACTCCCCATGGCATTTGCTCTTGTCCAACTTGCAGCACAGATTGCTAAGGAGACTTGCTGCAGGACCGCTTCAAGCACTAGCTATAGCTGGCATGTGCCCACCAGTATCCACTCCCTCTTGTTCTGGTACTAATGCTATAATTCCCTCCCTTGCTCTCAGTACAGGGGGAGTTCAGGTAGGGTTGACTACACTCCTGGCCTAGGGATGGTCATGTGGCCAGGCCTGGCTATTCAGGGCTTCCCATTCCCATGGCTGTGTGATAAGGACATAACCGAGATTGAAATTCAATTCCAGGACACATTTCTTTTAAGACTGCTTATGGAAAAGAAGTTTTCTTCAACTTGAAGATGGTGGGGCATCAATCTGGAGCTGGTAGTGGCCATTTGCGACCACATGGAGAAATGAGAATGAAGGTAACACAGACTAAGAGGTGGAGATGGATTTTTTTTAAAGCATCATTCAAGCCCCTTAATAGTCATTCTTGAAGCCAGAATTTACTGCTCAGATTTTGCGAGTTCTATGAGCTAAGTTTATGCTTTTCTCAGGACATTTGATTCAGATGTTCTATGAGAAGCAATAAGGCAGGTTTGACTCGTATTGCAATGAATACTATGTCTCCATTATCTGGTTATTAGTGAGGAAGTGTAAGAGCTATCATATCAGACCATAGTATCACAATAGGCTTTTCAAAACAGCATTCCAATCATTTCATAAATACATCATTTTCTCTTTTAACAGTTTCCCCTGCACAGAAACTTTTATTTTTTTGGCTTGGAGAAAGTTACTATAATTTTTATCTTTCATTAGTTTAAGCATCCATTTAATTGGCAGTTAATGAACACCTAGTCTGAAGGTTGTGTTGGGTGCTGGAAATACAGTTATGAAAAAACAGGGTTTTTTCTTTTTAAGGAATTCAAAGTTTAGGGTTGAGAACAGTCATATTCACTTATAACTATAATAAAATAGTCAAAGCTAAGTAGATGCATATACAAATCCTTATGATAGCACAAAGGAAGGACATATTGGCATAACTCTCTTAGAGTTAAACAAATTTTATAAATAATTTAAAAAAATGAACCAGTCAATTTCTATCTCCTGAAGTAAATAAAACTTTACAGCTATAATGGAAAATAGATTGATTAATCTAGTAGGAATCAATTAGACTATTAAGTAGATAAATTGCAAGGTTTGGGATGAGACATTTCAAAAGTCTCAATTTTCTGGCAAACTCAAAGCTAAACTTAAAATTTTTTTTTTACTGAAGTAATATTCCAGTATTGTAGGGAAAATAAAAAATGATACCGTCATTTCTAAAGTCATTCCTCAATCCTTGCCCAGTGTCACCCCACGAGGTCAATATTGATAGTAACCTGGTAGGTTTACCTCCTTTTTCCTACACATTACAAACACACACACACACACACACACACACACACACACACACACACGTCCTAAAACCCACATGTTTAATACACACACACATACACACGCACACATATTTAAAGAGAATGATGCCATTTACATAGTTGTACAGTTTGTTTTACTGTATCACTTTTATCTCAGTGCTTATAAGTCTGTCTATTCATGTTAACAGCTATATAATAGTCCACTGTGTGTATCCATCATAATTTATTTAATCAATCACTATTTGGTGGTCTTTGAGTTGCTTTCAAGGTTTCACCTTTAAAAGCAACTCTAATATCAAAAGTTGATTGGCTTGTTAGAATTTTGGAATTTTTCTACAATGAATACCGTTGCTCTCACAATGAGAACAATAACAAAATCCAAACAACGTCCTAAAAGTAACCAACTTTGGAATGTAAAAGACTCAGTTTGTATTTAAAAATTGGAGAAAATGCCACATGAGTCCCTTGCTCTTTCATGACTAGAATACCTTCCTCTCACCTCTGACCTACTTCCCACTCCTGGTAGCCTTTTCCAAGAAGTCCTCTCCCAAATTCCCTAACTCTTGTAGTCACTCTTAGTTGAAATATACACATATATTTACTTCCATATCACTCACTGATCATTTTGTATTTGTTACTCTGATGGAAAAGATTCCTTTTAGGTTGGGTATCCAGCCTACAGCTGCCTTATTCTCTGGGAGGAAACCTTGATGCCGAGAAACAAGCCCCAGAGGCCACGTGTGGTGTTTGTCTCCCTTGCCAAGAATGGACTGGTTCACAGGTAACCCCCTAATCCAAGCTGGGACAGTTGAACAATAGGAGTATGAAATATGGGAGGAACCAACAGTTACAGAGCCATTATGTAAGGCATTTCTCCATGTAACTTCTGGGACCAGTTGAGGGATTATTGCCTTCTTGAATCTTTTAGGGGGAAACTTACCACCCTTGTGCTTCTCTCTGCCCTTATGAAAGGCATCTACCTCTGGGGACAAGACCTTCACTTGTCCAGCTGCCCTGTCACTAGGTAAGTGAACAGTGAAGAGGAAGCCCCATTGTCCTCTCAGGGTGAAGCTACATGCTCCATGGACATTACCTGATTCTTGTGTCTATATGGTTCAAGGCTCAAGGGAAAGATGGGTGCGATCAACCGTTAACTCCAAAGAGTTTTAGAGTTCAAGGTGCTGCTCGAACCAGAAAGATGCAAAAGTGGCTGCTGGCCCTTCACTTCAATTCTTTCCTTGGTTCTGTGACCCATTTCAGCATTTATTCAGGAGCTTCTTTTAGGCACTGAAGCCAATCAGAAGCAGTTGCAGTGGTTTGTAACTAAAGGAACATCTGGGGAAGACAATGCTATGTGTTCACCAAATCCCATTTCCTTGGGCTTTGGGGGCATATAGCTAGACTGAATTTCTCAGTCTTCCTTGCAGTAGGACAAACTTATGTGATTGATTCCAGCCTATGGAATATGGGCAAAGGTGATGTATTTGGTGTGGCCCCTAAATCTCCAACATAACCTTCCACACTTTCTAATCCCCCCAAAGGAAGAAGTCTGGATCTCTGAATGGCTATGTGGAGCAGAGCCCTTTTGCTGACCTGTTTTAGATTGTGATGCAAGCAAGACATAAGCCATTCTTTAGGTTCAAGGGCTGTTTATTGCAAGGCTTAGCCTACCTTGACTAATATGAAGGCTGTGTTTCCTATTTTGTTTTATTTTGACTGCCCATTTGCTATTTCTCTAAGTGGATGACAAAGTTTTCAAGGGCAAGGACCATGCCTTTAGCCACAACACCTAGCCAGTACTCAGCACACAAGGTGGGCGATTTACTTTCATTATTGATAATGATGATATATTACTGCTTCCCTGAACTAAATTATATCTCAAAGGTCTGAGCATATCAGTGGCATTTCCAAAGCAAAGTCATTTATTCTCAGGGAATGGCTTATACTTTGGGGAACTCTACTTCAAGGAGATAGAATTTTATTTTGAGGAAGAAATGCACTGTGTCAAAACTGGGAAAATTAAATTGGCTCCTCTGATTTTATTTGAAGCTATCTGATCTGTAAGACATATCTAAGAGAGTCAAGCTGCTCTCCTGGTTTGAGCTCTGCAGTCATGCATTTCTATTGCATTTGCTATCTTCTCCTGGGTGTCTACTAGCTACCAGTTAATATATATCCTAGAAACAAAAGGAAGATGGTGTGTCTGCAAGAAAAAGCCTCAAGTGAATCTCCACAGACACTGGCTAGGTTCACTGATCACACTGATTTGAAAACCAAACATTTCATCTTGAAAAAAAGAATCAAGCCATGCCATTAAATATGGCACTTAATCAATCACTGGACCCTTGATGTTTTACATAGCTACGACAACTTCCATATAAGTATGCATTTAACGGAACATTTATCACTAATAACAAGCATAATGGTAGCCATGGGGGGAAATCAATGGAGAAATGTTACATGGAAAAAGGTTTTCCCATTAACCCACACAGTACCCCATCCTTCTCTTGCCTGGTTTTGGACTTCTCTCCACATCTCTTTTTATAGTTTGTCCAGACTAAATTTCTTACCACTGTACTCCCCTCTTTTTTTTACTTTTGAACTTTCCACCTCTATTTTTTCTTCCAGGCTAATCCTGCTCATTTGTTGTTGGTACCTATTCATTGCACTGAAGCTCCGTGAAGGCAGGGACCTCCCTGCACAATAGGGTGGTTGACATTTAGGAAGGATGCAATCAATATTTGATCAATTATCACTACCCTGGCTCTACCACTTAGTAGCTAAGGGATCTCAGCCCAGTTACTTAGGTTCTCATTGCCTTGGTTTCCTCATCTGTAAAATGGAGAAAAATAATAATATTTATTGAGGATTAAAATGAGGATTAAAAGAGGGAGAGTGCTAAGCACAGAGCTGGGCATTTGTAAATGCTCAATAGATGGTAACTGTTATTATTTAACAGAATCTTTGGGAAGACTTTTGAAGATGTGGCAAGAAAATGAGGGTGGCCTTCAGGAAGAGCCAAAAGTAACTGAATGCTGCCAACAACAACTGTGTGAGCTTGGAAGTGGTTCCTTGCTGAGACAATTCTGATAAGACTGCAGATTCTGGACCAACATATTGGTTGCAGCTTTGTGAGAGTCCATCAAGCAAAGAATACAGCTAAGAAATGCCTGGATTCCTGAATAGAAAAACTGTGAGATAATGAACATCCATTGTTTTAAGTCACTTCGTTTTGGGGGTAATCTGCAATGCAGCAACAGAAAATGAATATGGGTTTTCCCTGCACCTACCACTGCCATGGTCCATAAAGTTCTGTTTATTGATAACTTGTTTATTGGTTATCTTGACAATGATGATCTGAGCTCCAAGAGACTGGGGACCTCATCTTGTTTAGAGCTTTATCTCTCAGCTATTAATTCAGTACCTGGGATATCATAGTTATGTAATAATTAGCCAAATATATATCTGTGTGTGTACAAAATAATGAATTACATCAAGTGGTATACTTGTAAATGTTTAACAGAAGATTATCTTCATTTGTACTGCTGTCAATTCTGGTGCTGTTACTACTCTTACGACGGCTGATTTCAAGCTACCAACATGATGTCACTTCAAAAGTGTGTAGTTAGGAAGAGTTATACTCATCAGCTATTGTGAGTGGGCAAGAACAGACTCCAGCATATAAATTCTACTGTAGGAGTCAAGGAAAGATGTAAGAAGGCATCCCGTCAACAGATCCCTTTGTTGTCTAACATTTAAAGTACTGTTAATGATAAATATTAGCATGAGAACTATAGTAAAGCTATAGTGTGATTCCTTTATTTATTTACCCTTTGGTCTTGCCCTGATCAGCTGGGCATCACAAGACTCCTTGCAACGTGGAGCCCACAAAAGGACCATATTCTTCTCCAGGTTAGCTGCACCTGACACCTGGTCAATAAATATTGCAACAGATTGGTGAAAACATTATCTGAAGCAGAACGAGTTGTTGTCTGTCTGGAGTTTGATTTACCCACTCTGGCCACATAACACTGGGAATAGGTAAGTCCATAGATCCAGCAGGAACCGCACACACGTCCTCATAAAATGTGCCCTACTCTCCTTGCAGACGCTGAGTGACGTTCTCCATCTCCCCATGCGATAGGGAGAGTCTATTTTGACTTGTGTTTGTCTTTAGGGCTCTTTTCACCTTGCCTCTCAGCGCTAATGTGAACATTCATGTTCTTGGCTGTCACCTGCTGTTCTTTTTCATTCTTGGCTGGGGTCTAGTGGGTAAGGAGAAGGCAGAGCTCATTTCCCCAGATTTACTGGTTGCTGACAAAGCTGGCAGGGTGGTGAGGCAACAGGGGAAATAAACTCTGCCTCTTAGACATATGTGGTTGGAATAACCTAAGTGATAGATTTGAGGTTGAGGGACACCAAAATCAAATAAAACATTTCCAGGCAAAGTGTACATCTTCTGGTGTTACTGATGAGTTCCAGTAAATAAACTGCCAATGGCATTCATAGCATACCTGGAAAAATCATCTCCTTCAGACCCAAGACAGCAAATGTTTGACATTCAGTTTGAGTCCACTGAAACATTTATTTAGTGTCTACTAGGCTCAAGTAACTGCTAGAAGGTGATGAATGATACAGACCCTGCTTTTGGTATGTTTCTTGTCCAGAGAAATAAGAAGCAAGGCTACAAGGTATGATGAGACGAGTATTATCAGCATAGTGCCAATTAAAGTCTACATAAAAGGGATCAGAGTATGGGGTACTTGGGAAGGCTACAGGGAGCTTATTTAATCGTTGAACACTTATTAAACATTTACTATGTATTAGGCATTGTGCTGGATGGTGGGGGATAAGTAACATGAATTAAATCTAGTGGGAGGAACCAACACTCAGTTTATTTCAGCAGAATGAGATGTGGTATTACAAAGGCGAGCCACTTTACTTAGATATTACAGTTAGAGAGATGGGAGTTGGAAGAGATTGAGGAGAGATTCCTGCAGATGGGAGTATCCTTCTACAGGATTAGAAATGGAGTCTTAATTGGAAGTCAATTTCTATGGAAGAAGGTGGAGACTATTAATGCTAAAATTCTATTAAATTTAGTCATTGAATAAGAACTGAAGACTGATTTTGATTCTGTTCAGAGCACTGGAGGAATAAGAAAAAGTATGTTGCCTACTCTTAAGGAAGTCACAGCTTGGCTGAAGATAAAACACGTATAAGTGGCTCCGCAGGCAGCCTGTGCTAAGTTAGTCGTGTACTCCTCAGGTTCAGAACGTGAATGGTGTAGCTGGGAGTGCCTCAGTGACTTTTCAGTGGCTTCAGGAGGTTAATGTAAGACTGAAGCTGAGCTTTGAAGATTGGGCATGAGGGGAGACAATTCAGAGAAGGAGGAGGAGCCTGAGAACAAGCATGGAGGTGTCAGGCTGAGACAGGGCCACCAGTGTGCCTGGAGTCAAGGTTTGTGACATGGAGAGACACAAGTTCTTGAAAGCACTCTGGAGACCTTCTAGTCTGCCCCCACTTCAAGGAAGTCACAGCGTGAGGAAGTAAAGAGAATCCCAAGAGCATATGGCTAGTTAGGAGCAGAATTTGCTGAAGAATTTCTTGGGGTTTATCTGTTTGATTGAGACAAGGATGTACAGACCCCTAAAGCTGAAGTAAAATAAAACACAAATTAAATGCTCTTTCTCTATGATCTCTCTATTTTCCCAATACACTGTTTACTGCATTAGCTTTTGTTTTCTAACCTTTTGTCCCTGACCTGCCATGGCAACATGATGCCTGGTACAGAGGAGGTGTTGAAGACATATGGTCTGAGTCAGTGCTGCTTGAATGTGCATGGTCAGCATCCCCTGGTGTGTGCATTAAAACACAGATTGCCAGCTCTGCAGGCTGCAGGCAGCATCCATGATTCAGGAGGTCCCAAGGATTTGAATTTCTAACAAGTTTTTTGAAGAGGCTGATGCTGCTGACCTGACTTTAAATGTGATTATTGTTCTGAATGAGCATATGACTAAATGCAGGTTGGTGTGTACCCTTATATATTTTAATTTAAAACTTAACTCTTTATGATGACACAAATTAAAAGTGGAAAACTTGGTTTTTCAATAGTCCTCCCTGTGAAACCCTGCCTCCCTTTAAAAAAAAAATACTCCCTCTAAGACACTAAATGGCGCTGTGGTTGCCTCTCCCAATCTGCTTCTGACCATCTTTTAGATGTTTCCATTGGATGCTCTCCCTCACCTTCATGGGCCAATATTAGAACTCACCTTCCCTCTGCAACCTGGCCCTTCTTCCTGGAGGCATGAAATCTAGTTGGCACCTGGGAGTGTCCTCAGCATTCCCTCTCTTACCTCAAACAACCAGTCATCAAGTGCTACTGGTCTTGCCTTGCCAAGCTCTCTTGAGTCCATCCTCTGTTCTCTGTCTGTTATCATGTGACTCGAAGTCCTCATCTTTCCTCACTGAGTTACTATAGCAGCTTCTGGATTGGTCCCACTGCTTCCTTCTAAACCACTCTCTACCCCCAAACTAGCCCAGGTAAGCTGACTAAACTACCATCTGACTGTAGGACTCTCTAAAGCCCTTCAGTGGCTCATCAGTGGCTACAGGATAATGTTCAAGAGTCTCAAGAATGAAAGGCAAACTCTTCACAGCCTTATCTTTTAGTTTTCTTCGCTCTGTTATATTGTGTAACAGAACTATTTGCAATTCATACCATCCAGGGCTTGTTCACGCCTCTGCCTCTCTGCACTTTTGTTCATGCTACACATTTTCTTCGTGGGAAAGCACCACTTGTCTTTTGAAACCTTGCACGGAGGTTGTCTCCATCAGGAAGCTTTCTTTTGTCTTCCCAGAGTCACTCCCTCCTCTGTGTTAGCCCTAGCCACATATCATGGTGAGTGTTTTTTTCTTGGTTGACTTAATGACATTGCATAGCAATTTTCTCTTCACATGTCTATCTCTATGATTATTCTGTGAGATGCTCAATGTCAGGTTCATGTATCAAACATAGGGCATGGTGGAAGTGAGTTCTAAATGCCATCAAGCTTTGGGATCTAGACGCTTTTATATCTTCTATGGTAGACAGGATAATAACCCCCAAAGATGACCATGTTCTAATTCCTGGAACCTGTGAATATGATACTTTATGTGGCAAAAGAGATCCTTTGTTAAGGATCTTGAGATGGGGAGACCACCCTGGATTATCTGAATGGGTTCAATATAATCATAAGAGTCCTTACAGGAGGGATGT
>CAUYQG010212212.1:0-24114 GCA_963574415.1 Tarsius wallacei | reverse complement strand
ACCCTTCAGGCCTCGCAGTCCACTTTTATAGGCCAGAGTTGTTGGTACCTATACATTAGTCACGAGCATTGTATAGAACTTAAGTTACAGCTGCATTTTACATTTAGATAGTGATATTTAGAGTAAAGAAAGTTTACAAGGCCTAAGACATCATGGATTGCAAAAGTTATGCAATTCACAAGACTTTCTGATTATATTGATACTATATAGTTCAAAGAAAGGGAGTAAATGGGATTTAAGGCTTGGGGCTGGTCTGCTGGGAAGTCAAGAATCTCCTGAAGCTACTTACTGGGAGTGCACTGAAGACAAGGGAACTCTCAATAAAGTGATCAGGAACGTGCAGGAGTGCTTGAATCCCACCATGCCTTTCTCTAGGGGCTGTGGCAATATGGAGGGACATTATAGTGGGTCCCTGAATCAGAACCAGCCACACTCTACACATCAATATGAACTTGTTGCTGCAGAAACAGACCTCTGAGATAGTTGATCTATACGGGGTACATGATTCCTGCTCTCCCTTTGAACCCCAAAGCACAAGGTTTTAAAACAAGTGCCACCAAAGACTCAGTAATGCCCATGACAGCAAGCCGCTGTCCTCCAGACCAAGCACAGGGTGGCAGTAGCAAGAGGCCCAGATTCCCCTGTGAGATCCAGGTCACAAGGACATGACACATGTTCCTGTCTGGTTTGGGGGTTGAGACCTGCTTTCTAAATGGCACTGCAGACTGCATGCCTAAGAACATGAAGAGGCCAAACGCACCTTTTCAGAGCTCACTGCTGTTATCATTTTACTCATTCTGATTTAAATGCCCCTCCTTTGTTGCCTAGCTCTTTCCTACTCTTAAATATCTGTGGATAGGAGCAACATTATTGTACTATTATTGGCCATGGACAAACCATCGTTTCAGCTGACATTGCTTTTATGTTATTCCATCCACTACTCTACAATCCTGTAGTCACATCTCTTCATGCCTAAGAGCAACCGCCTCTGCCTGGCCAGCAAAACCACCAGTAATCTCTGCCAGTGCATGTGCACCCCCACTCTGGGATGCCCAGGCTGAGAAAGGAGTGCCTCAACACCATTCAAAAGTAACTGACAGGGCCACAACTTGGAGTCATATGTGTCTAAAATGGAGTGTGCTTCCTCAAAATAGCAAGGGAAGTGCTTGCTGTTACCCCAGGAAGCCATTTGGGGGAAATACTAGAAAGCATAACTGTGTGATGCCCTGCAGGGTGACTGCCTTTTCGTTGGTATCACACTCGTGTTTGAATGAGAGAGCTTCAGTAGCCATTGGGGGACAATAGAAATAAAGATCAGATATCACCATGTAAGCATTAAATAACTTGCAACTCCAGAAAATGCCTGTGTGGCAAGAAGTTGAAGGAACAGCCCTGGGCTGGTAGGTTCTGCATGGAAATCTTGGTGGGCTTTAAAAAAAATTTCCCTCTGATTATTATTCTTGAGGGACTTGGGAAAAGGTGTGACTACGTAATTCTAAAGTGGTAGATGTAATGACTTAAAAGCAATGCCAATTGAAATGGTGGTTTGGCCCTGATTTGTGACTAATAGTAGGATAATAGCATCACACTCATCCACAGATATTTATAAGTGGGAAGAGGTCAACAACAAAGGGAGAACATTTAACTCAAAATGAGCAAAAAGATAACAGCAGTGGGGCTCTGAAAAGTTGCATCTGGTTTCTCCAAATTCTCACCACATTTGGTGTCTCATGCACTCTCTCTAGCCGAGAATTTCACTCCTGGATGTAAAACCTCATAATCTTGGTTGACCAGGACACCTGGAAAAGGCTTAGCAAAGTGAAATAGTGTGGAGTGAGCCCTGGGAGTCACATTTGATTCTGATGCAAATAATCTAAGGGACTATGTAATGTGTTCTCAGCACAAGACATGGCCCAGCGGGTGCCTGGGAGTTTGCTTAGTGAACACATTCAGCTACCACTGAATTTCTACAGGCTCTGCTTTCAACAAAATTTGTGCATCGGGGGTGGGGAGGAGGTGCAGGAAAAATGGTGGAGATAATCTTGGGCAACAATCCTCCCCTTTGGATGCCACTTTCCCTCCTGTGACTAAGACCCCCATAATTCCTCATGACTTAAATGAGTCAGAGAGACTTCTAGAAAAGCAATATCTACTTGGGCTTTGGAGGCAGCCTGGGCTTTGGAGGCAGGATGATCGGGCTTGAGACTCAGTTTAACTGACTGATTGTGTGACCCTGGGCAAGTTATTTCACCTCTTGAGGCTCAAGTTTTCTCATCTGTAAAATGGGAATTTTGGTGCATATGCTGTAGGATTACTGTGAGAATTTAATGATCTAATACATATAAGGTGCTTAACACATATAGCTACTGGCATGGGGTAAACACTTAATGTACGAGATCTGGCAGTTAAGTTTGTGAACTTGCCACCATGCGCTTATGTTAGCAGCACTGTACAGACAACTCACTAAGGTTTCATAACCTTGGTATGTCAGTGTCTCACAGCAGTGCTCGGGTCAACGTGTGGCAGTGTCTTGCTGAGTGGCGTTCATAATTGTTGTTGCATGTTTTTGTGTGCCATCATGAGAATGTCAGAGCTTGAATTAGAGCCACAAACAAACATTGCATCTCTTGTTAAACTTGGAAAGAGTGGAAGTGAAATCAGGGACATGTTAATCCAAGTTTATAGGGAAAATGCCATGAAAAAAAATGGCAGCATGCAAATGAATTAAACATTTTCGGAGGGGAGAGAAAGCATCACTGATAAAGAGGGCTCAGGATAGCAAGTAACCAACAGAACTGATGAAGATGCAAAAATTCACCCAATTGTGCATCAAAATCATCGGCTGACTGTGAGAAGCACAGACCAAATCAACATTAATAGAGTAACGGTTAAGAACATCTTCACGGAAAATCTTGGCATGAGAAAGGTTTTTGCAAAAACAGTCTCGAAGGAGCTCTTGCAGCATCACAACAATGCACCAGCTTACACAGCAATGTCTGTGAGGGAGTTTTTAGCCAGGAAACGAATAACTGTATTGGAACACCCTCCGTACTCACCTGACCAGGCCCCCAATGACTTTTTTCTTTACTGAAGAGAAAGGAAATATTGGAAGGATGATTTTTTGATAACATTCAGGAGATCAAGGGTAATATAATGACAGCTCTGATGGTCATTCTGGGAAAAGAGTTCAGAGTTTTAAAATTGCTTTGACAGTGAACCAGGCAATGCATTGGTACATAGCTTCCCAAGGGGAATACTTTGAAGGTGACCATAGTGACATTCAGCAATAAAGTATGTAGCACTTTTTCTAGGATGAGTTTGTGAACTTAATTGTCAGACTTCATATGTTAGCTACTACAAGTATTTCTGATAAATCAAGAACCACTAGAAAATTAGTGGGTTTTGGAGCAAATCTCCCAATGGTATTAATGTATGAAAAACAGGTAGAGCAGAGAGTCAGTGCTTAACCAAAAGAAATTAATATCGAATCCTGACTTTCCAACCTCTGTACCCAGTGGGAGACTGCTCAGGCAGGTATCCTCAAACTGTGACAAAGTCTATTCTACCTGAACATAACATGGTCATCCTTTAGTTCCAAATTCCTGGATATGCGTAGTGTGGAATTTGGTGCAAACCTATATGGTCTTCATGCCTTTCAAGGGACCAACTAGTTAGACTTCAATTTCTTTTATTTTTATTTTTTGAGACAAGGTCTCACTATTTTGCCCAGACTAGCTTCCAATGGCTTGATCATACCTCACTATAACCACAGACTCTTGAGTTTAAGCAATCCTCCCACCTCAGCCTTCCAAGTAGCTGGAACCACCATGCCTGGATAATTTTTTTAAAAATTATTTGAAGAGATAGGGTCTCGCTATGTTTCCAGGTTGGTTTCAAACTCCTGACCTTAAGAAATCCTCCTGCCTTGGCCTCTAAAATTGCTGGGTTTACAGGTGTGAGCCACCACATCCAGTCTAAAAACTTCAGTATCTATGTGTTGCTAAGGCCACAGAGAATGGATGTAGATTCTTCGGAAGGTCCCTCTCACTATGAGTATGAGGCTTTCTCTCTGCAATCAGGGCTTCATTCAGATATTTGCATCATCAGGACCACTGCTCATACCCAAATCCAAGGAGTCTTGCTTGGTTCCTTTGCATACAAAAATCATGTGACCCTCCCAGGACACACATCAGAGAAAACAACTAATTAATATAATTTGACTTTGTGTGATCCTTGATTTTTTCTTTTCCAGGTCCTTCTTTACCATCAGAAATAAAGAAGAGCTGAAATTAATGACTTGCAATGTAGCAATATAGTATTTTCACAAATTCTCATAAGTTACCTTGGGGAGAGACAAAAGTAAAGCATAGATTATATTCAGGTTTATTACTTCCTTGGGACTGCCATACAAATTACCATAGACTGGGTGGCTTAAAACAATGAAAGTTTATTCTTTTAGAGTTCTGGAGGCCAGAAATCTGAAATCAAGACGTCAGCCAGGCCTTTGCCTGCTGAAAACTCTAGGGGAGACAACTTCATTGCTTCTGGTGGCTTTTGGTGTCCTTTGGCTTGTGGCCACATAACTCTAATTTCTATCTCTGTTTTCACATGACCTTCTCTCTGTGTCTTTCTGTGTTCAAATCTTTCTTTCCTTTCTCTTATAAAGACATAAGTCATTGAATTTAGAGTCCACCTTCTATCCAAGATATCCTCATGTCTAGATCTCTAACTAATTCCACCTACAAAGGCCTTATTTGCTAATAAGGTCACCCATTTTGAGGTTCCAGGTAGGCATGAATTTGGGGGAACACTATTCAACCCACTACATTAGAGAATGTATACTTGAGTAAGAGGGAGAAGACAACCCTTAGCTAGAATAAAAGGTAGAATATAAGATATGAGAGACTCACAATGAATTATGGGTATGCAAAGGAAAGGATGTTCCCATTTTCCAGATCTGGGGGAAATGGGTGAATACAGTAATTTGAGAGCAAGGTCTTAGAGGATGAGAGACATTTTGTAAGGCAGGGCATTCCTGAAAGAAGGAAAGGCCTGAGTCCAAAAGCAGAGAGAGAGAATATCAGTGCTATTTAGGAATCACAGAATTCTAGTACTGCATTATCTGAAGAATAAGCATTGGCTCCCTTTACATGTGAGCAGGCACCTTGATGACGAGTGTCTAGCACAGCACTTTGTACACATCACAAAGCTGGCTAGTATTTGTTGACTGATCGTATGGGAAAGCTGAACTCTGCCTCTCCAATTCAAATGTCTGAATTGTTAAGCTTTGTGGTCACACACATTATCCTTCACCAATTGGCACTCCATAATATAATCAATGTAATGATGACAAAAAAAAAACTAATTCAAACAAACAACTGATTAAAGTTGAGTCGAGGAGGGTAATGTGGCCCTAATTACTATACTGGCTAATTGTTTTTCCTATTCCTGGAACAAATTTCTACTTCATTGTCTTTTTTGCAAGCAACAAATTGAGCTTTTCCAGCGTGCCAGGGCACTGGCTAGGGACAACAGTGACAGACAGCCCAACACAGCCCCTGCTCTGTCCAGTTCAGAGGTGAATGTGTAACCCAAACATGCACATGCTGCCTGCCAGTGACCACAACATGAAGTCATTTCCTTTCAGACACACATTACAATGACACTTAGCAAGGATTTCCTTCAACAAATGTTCTGAACAGCCACAGGGTTGGTTGCCTACTCTGGTTTATGAGTTGGTACTCTTGCCTGTTACTTGCTGCCAACTCAGGAAGATGGAAACTCAGGTTAACCCTCTTAGGCAGGCTCCTAAACCACGGGCTGCTTCTGGATTGTTCTACCTGGTGGGCCCTTGTCCCTTTGGTGCTGCAGCCTTGTGCAGGAAGAGGAGATTGGGGTCTCTGCCAGCCATGCCTGGGTCATCCCCTGCTGGCCTAGGCATGGTCCAGTCTCTGTTTAGTACTGAGATTCCTACTGGGCTAAGACTCTGCCTGGTTACTTAGTGGCTTGATTTTGTGGCTACTTGGACTGGGTCCCGTCTTCTCCTCCTGGGCACAGCTGCTGTGTCACAGCTCTCGCTTCTCAGATGTTATCTACAAATGATATTAGAATGATCAATATTGCAGAATGTTATAGAATCCCAGAATGCATTAACACTAGTTTCGACTTCTTCATTTTAGAAAGGTTAAAAGATTTTTTCCCAAGGCCATACACACAACTTAATTTCACTGATACCTAATTTTACTATCGATCTGTTGCCTTCGTCTGCTGGGGAAGCCATAACAAAGTACCACAAACCGGAAGGCTTAAACAAGAGAAATTTACTGTCTCCCAGTTCTGGAGACCAGAAGACTCAGATCAAGGTGTTGGCAGGGTTGGTTCCTTCAGAGGCTGTGAGGGGGAAGCCGTTCTGGGCCTCTACCCTAGCTTCTGTTTTCACAAATGCTTATGAGCTACCTTGAAGAGAGACAAAAGTAAAGCATAGACTATATTCAGGTTTATTAGTTCCTTAGGGTTGCCACACAAATGACCACAGACTGGCTTAGGGCTGCCATACAAATTACCACAGGCTTAAAACAATGGAATTTTATTCTTTTAGAGTTTTGGAGGCCAGAGATCTGAAATCAAGATGTCCGACAGGCCTTTGCCTGCCAAAAACTCCAGGTTAGACAACTTCCTTGCTTCTGGTCACATCAGCTTCTGGTGGCTGTTGGTGTTCTTTGGCTTGTGGCCGCATAACTCTAATTTCTACTTCTGTCTCCACATGACCTTCACATACCCTAGTTTGGTGGCCATCTTTGGTGTTCCCTGACTTGTAGATGATGCACTACTCAAATGTCTGCCTTCATCGTCACATGGCATTCTCCCTGTGTGTGTCTATGTCCGAATGCACCTTTTTGATAAAGATACTAGTTAGATTAGATTAGGGGCCTACCGTACTCTGGTACACAGTAAGGTAAGACCTCTTCTTAACTAATTATATCTGCCATGACCCTACTTCCAAACAATGTCACATTCTGAGACAGTGGGGCTTAGGACTTTAACTTATGGTAACTTATGGATTCTGGGGCGGTGGTGGGGGGAGACACAATCCAATCCGTAGCATTCATTCTCATTCAAATTGAAGGGTGGGCATGATAGGGGCCATGTCTCTACATGTGATTGGAGTTTGTCAAGACAGGAAGATCGTAAGTTCACGGACGCATACACAACTGTTTTGGGACAGAGGCGATCTGTGTTTACCTTAAAACATGGTGACCTTTAAAACAAACTCCATCTTCTTTTTGCATTGTAAACTATTTTGCATCAAAGGTATCCAATGAGCACTTCGCAGTGTGATACCGCTCAGGAAACATGCGGTCTAAGAATGACAGGCACAGTCAGAACTGCCGAGCCTTTCTCTGTGGCCAAAGCTTAATACTCCAGCCTGGCATTCAGAGCCTCCCTCAGAAGCCATTGACATTTATTTAGAAACTAATTGTGCTGCGGTTTGGGACATGAAATGGAAAAAGACCAGTTCACATTGCAATCCATCTTAGAATAAAATGGCTATTGTGACACCAGAAGAAAATTGTTCCATTAAGTCAAAGGCAAACCTCCATTTGGAGGACAAAAAGGCCAGAGTCTTGAGATGAAGGTCTCTGTATTACGGAGCCATCACTGCATTTTAGTAGCACTCAAGTCATCATGACACTCAGTTCCTGTTACCCATAAAACTCCTTTTTTCTCCCTCCTCTTCCCGTAACCAATCCTCCATTATCCATGAGCGTTTGAACCACACCAACACTCTGCCCTTGGGCTGACTTGACCTTACTCTTCTGCAAAAGCTGTGACAGTCCCTCTAGCATTTGGGGCTGCTCCCCTCCTCTAAACCACAATTGCATTTAAAGTCTAGACACACCCTCAGTCAATATCCAGCAGGAAATCTTACAGAAAACCTATTTTTTTCTGCACACATGTCTAATTTCTCCAGGGACTATGTTAGAAATGCAGAATCTTAGGTTCCATCCCAGACTTATTGAATTGGATTCTGCCTCTTACTGAGATGCTTTGTAAGTGGAATGTACACCAAATTGTAGAACTGCTCTTTCATAGCATCTCTGTAAGAGTCAGCCTGAGTTCAGATCTTCAAGAACTAACTGTCAAACCAGTGAATGACTTCCTCTTATCGCTCAGGGACTCATTCTGTCCTCCCGTGGCTGATCGCCATTAGTAGCCATGGAATGCAAACTATTAGCATTAATTATTAAAATTTCCAGGCCCACTCAGCTGTCTGCAAAACAATCAATATTTAGGTATGACATATGGGAGGGTAAATCTGAATTTCTGAATCAAACACAAAGGCTTTCTTGATTTTCTGCCACTTGGGATCCCCTATGTCATTATTCTAACAACTCTGGTAGGCGTATCATGATTATCAGTTAATTTGAACTTTTAATGGTCCTTTTTTTTTTTTTTTGAGTCAGAGTCTTACTCCACTGCCCAGGCTGGAGTGCACTGGCACACTCGTGGCCACCCCAGCATCAGCCTGCTGGGCTCAGGCGATCCTTCTGCCTCAGCCTTCCAAGTAGCCAGAACTACGGGCATGCACTACCATGCCCAGCTAATTTTATATATATACATATACATGTATATATATACATTATATATATGTGTATATATATATAGATAGATAGATAGATAGTAGAGACGAGATCTCACCAAGTTGCCCAAGCTGGTCTTGAACCCCTGGGCTCAGGTAATCCTCTTGCGTTGGCCTCCCCAAAGTGCTGAGATTACAGGTTTGAGCTACCACACCCGGCTTGATGGTTCTTAAATTGACGATCAGAGGATGTTAACCCTGAAAGGGAACTTAAGGTTCATTGAAATCAACTTTTTCCCTTGACAGATGAGGAAACCGAATCATGGTCAAGTCACAGCCTCAGACAAATGCAGCAGTCCTGGGAGTGTCAGGTAGGGACAAGAACCTACAGTTTGGTCTCCATGCTGTCTAACATGATTCATAACATGACTCATGTTATGCTGAGGGGATTAGTAGGTAGCATAGAGTGTTTGGCCTGGTAACTTCTTAACTTCTAACCAAAGTGAGCGGATTGGACAACGAACGAAGGTTTTTGGAAGGGTGGAGTGGGTTCTGCTGTCTCCTGCCCTCTAAACTTCCCTCAGAACTTATTGGTGCAGACTGGGGAAGAGAGGGAATGAAATGGGCGTTCTCATTATTGTTTTCATGATCATAGTGACATCACTACTTAAGGTGTCTGCAACTCAACCCAGGTACAAGGGACCCGTGCAAGGAGTGAGTTCTGTTTAGACATTCAGAGGCACGGAGGCCTCACCACCTCCAATTTCACTTCATTCTCTGCAAAACAGTCAGACTTCAAGCCTGACTTCTTCTTCATTGTCTGTGTATGTTTTTACAACTCCAAAGAACCATCAGTGGTAGAGTCAAGTTTCCGGGCTCTAATTACTTTATTCATTCAACTAATGGAGGTCAGGGATGTTAACCGAATGACTTCTGCAGGGCAAGGACTGTGGGGGCTTCCTGAGAGTGTCCAACATTGTCCAGTGTAGGACCCTGGCTCCTTGGTCGCCATCACAGCCTCAAGACCCACCAGGCCCACCTCTACCTGCACCATATAAAGTCTGACAATTAAGTTCACGAACTCATCCTAGAAAAAGTGCTACATACCTCACTTCCCTTGGGAAGCTATGCGCTGATGCCAGAGCCTAGTCCGCTCATCAGAGCAATTTTGGAACTCTATCTGAAATGGTCATCAGAGCTGTTGTCATATTATACTTGATGACCTGAATGTCACCCAAAAGTCTTCTTTCCAATTTTTCCTTTATCTTTGAGTAAAAAAATTAAAATTAAAAAAGTCATTGGGGGCCAGGTCAGATGAGCAGGTAGGGTGCTCCGATACAGTTATTTGTTTACCAGCTAAAAACTCCCTCATAGACAGGGCTGGATGAA
This sequence comes from Tarsius wallacei, assembly GCA_963574415.1. NCBI lineage: Eukaryota > Metazoa > Chordata > Mammalia > Primates > Tarsiidae > Tarsius > Tarsius wallacei. The sequence continues at coordinate 14,144 of CAUYQG010212212.1, read as the reverse complement.
CTGGTGCTTTGTTGTGATGTAAGAGCTACTTCGGGACCATTTTTGTACATACCTTTCTATGCTGAGATTTTTAGTTAAGGTTTTCCTGTTTCTCTGTCGGCATTTATTTGGTCTGCAATGCTTCTCATAGCCAACTGGCGATTTTGACACACAATTTGATGAATTTTTGCAGTGTTTTAGTTAGTTCTGCTCATTACTGGACTCTCTTCATCAGCGACACTTTCCTCTCAGAAAAAGGTCAAATCTGTTTATATACCACCATTTTCTTTATGGCATTATCCCCATAAACTTGGACTAACATGTCCCTGATTTTATTTCCACTCTTGCCAAGTTTAACATGGAATTTAATGTTTGTTTGTCACTCTAATTGAAGCTCTGACATTTTAGCGATAACAGCTCTAATGACCATTTCAGAAAAAGAATTCTAAAATTGCTTTGATAGGTGGACTAGGAACTGGCATCAGTATATAGTTTCCCAAGGGGAGGACTTCAAAGGTGACCATAGTGGTGTTCAGCAATGAGATATGCACCACTTTTTCTAGGATAAGTTCGTGAACATCTTGTATTAACACACACTTTCTATATTAAACTTACTTCTGTTATGTCCTAATGATATTATATTCATATATTCTATACTAGCCTTTGTAGGTTTTGCATTGCCAACACAACCCCTCGATGATATCAATCTGAGACTTTCTGGTTTGTGATCACTATAGTTCATCTTTCTAGCTCACTTCCTCTAGGGTTCTAAATCCAAACATTTTTTTTTAACTTCACCAGGACTACAATTTATTTTTTTCTTTTCCTCTCCTCTCATATCCTCAATAACCTTCTTGTCCTAACTAAATTCTATTATCAACCATTCTTTTCCCTTGCAAACACTTCAACTTCTTTTCCTTTCTCATTTTGTCATACTTATGTGGCCACCCTAGTTAAATATATTTCTCCCTATGTGGAGACAAACACACATTTTTATAGTGTCACTTAGAATTCATTACTGTGGTTTTTTAATTCTTACTGGAATTATACTATATTTATCTAGTTTGTTTATGTTCACACTTCCATAAATAACCGTTTTGCACCTTTTGTATTAGCTATCTAATGTTACATAAAAAATTACCCCAACACTTAGCAGTTTAAAGCAACAAATATTAATTATATTATAGGTTATTATGGTAAAAAAATCTAAGTAAAGTTTAGCTGGATGTTTCTCACAAAACTGCAAACAAGGTGTTGGCCAAGGACACAGCCTTCTGAGGTTTCAGTGGGAAAGGATCTATTCTAAGATCACTATTTTTCACAGGCTCCAGGTCCTCATTGCCTTTTGATGAGAGACACTGATTCCTTCCCACGTGCACTCCTCTAAGAGCAGCTCATACAAGGTAGCTTGTTATGAGGGTTGTCTGAGTAAGGGAAGAGAGGAGAGGAAAAAGAAAAGAGGGGAGAGGAGACAGTGGAGAAAGGAGAGGGGAGAGGAGAGAGGAAAGAGACAAAGGTATTGAGGTTATAGTTTTATAACCTAATTGTAGAAGTGACATACCCTAATTTTTGATATTTAAGTGTCACTAGGTCCAGCCCACACTCAAGGGAAGAGATTATACAAATGCACAAATACCAGGAAGCAAGGATCATTGCCAGATACCTTAGAGGCTGTCTCCTACATCTTTATTTCTCTTCTCAATTTTCAAAAACTTCCTTTTTCCATTCTCACTCTCATCTTATGACTTTTATTTCTATTGTGTGACAAATGATGGTCAACCATAGAAGACCTCCATGGGCTGCTACCAATAATCTAACTATCTTTGTTTTGGGTCAATATTTCCTTGCTTCTTACTGTTTTATGAATGAGTTGTTAATATCCATAGAGCAGGATATAAAATAAACAAACAAACAAACAAAAATAGAGCCAAACTCCCATTTGTGGTCTTAAGAAATTGCTTAAGAAATTTTGCACATTGATTTTGTATCCCAAGACTTTACTTATCAGGTCTTGGAGTCATTTGTTGGAATTTTAGGGTTTTCTAGATACAGAATTATATTCTCTGTGAAGAAAGAAAATTTGACTTCCTTTTTTCCTTTGTGGATAACTTTTAATCTCTGAGAATCTGTTTTATTTATTTATGATCACTTATAGTATTCTTTTAAAAAATTTCTGATTGTTCTTATTTGGATTTTCTCTGTTTCTTTCTGTCAATTTGGCCAATGGTCTATCAATTTTGTTTATTTTTCAAAGAACAAATTTTCTGATTCATTGATATTTTGTATTCTTTTTTTTGGTCTCAATTTTACTTTTGCTCTGATTTTGGTTATTTTTTTCCTTCTGCTAGCTTTGAGTTTACTTTGTTCTTGTTTAATTAGTTATCTTAGGTGAGATGTTAGATAGTTTAGTTGAGATCTTTCAGTCTTCTTGATGTGGGTGTTTAGTGCTATAAACTTTCCTTTTAGCATTGTTTTTGCAATATCCCAAAGGTTTGGTAAGTTGTGTCTCTATTATTATTTGTTTCAAAGAATTTTTTATTTCTGTCTTGATTTTATTATTTACCTCCAAATCATTGAGAAGCAAATTGCTTAGTTTCCATGTATTTGTGTAGTTTTGATAAATTCTCTTTGTATTGATTTCTGTTTTGGGTCTGCTGTGGTCAGAGAAGATGCTTGGTATAATTTTGAGTTTTTGTAATTTATTATGATTGGTTTTATGACTAAGCATGTAGTCAATCTTAGAATAGGTTCTGTGTTCAGAAGAGAAAAATGTATACCTGTGGTTGTAGGGTGAAGTATTTTACAGATGTCTATTAGGTTCAATTGGACAAGTGTCAAGTTTAAGTTCAAAGTTCCTTTATCACTTTTCTGCCTTAATGATATGTCTAAAGTTGTTAGTGCGGTGGTGAAGTTCCTCACTATTAAGGTGTGGTTGTGTAAGTCTTTGCTGAGTTTTAGTAGTTGTTTTATAATTCCAAGTGTTCCAAAGTTTGGTGCATAAATATTTGAAATAGTTAATACTTTTGTTGAATTGATCCCTTTATCATTATGTAATGCCTGTTACTGTCCTTCTTAACTGTTGTTTTAAAGTTTTTTTTTATTCTGGCTGAGTGTGGTGGCTCATGCCCATAATTCAAGCACTTTGGGATTCTGAAGGAGAAAGATCACTTGAAGCCAGGCGTTCGAGACCAACTTGGGTAATATAGCAAGTTCTTGTCTGTACTAACTAATAATAATCAAAAAGTCTGTTTTTATCTGATACAAAAATAAAACCCTTGTTCTTTTTTGGTTTCTATTTGCATGGAATATCTTCCTCAATCCCTTTTCTTTGAGTCTATTGGTGTCATTAGAAGTGAGATTGGTCTCCTGAAGATAGCAGAGAATGGGTCTCTCTCTTTTTTAAAAAATTATCCAATTTTCCACTCTGTGCCTTTTAGGAGGGGCACTTAAGCCATTGACATTCCAGGTTACTATTGATATGTGAGGTTTTGTTCCTGTCATAGTGCTGACAAACAGATGCTTTGTATTCTCAATTTTGTGGTTGCTTTTTAAGGTTTGTATATGCTATGTTCCTGTGTGTGCTTTTGTGTTAGGCAGTATAGTTTTTTGTTTCCACATTTAGAATTCCCTTAAGTGTCTCTTGAAGGGACAGTCTGGAGGTGACAAATTTCCTTAGTGCTTGCTTGTTTGGGAAGGACTTTATTTCTCCTTTGTTTATGAAACTTAAGTTTGGCAGGGTAAAAAAATATTGGTTGGAGTTTATTTTTCTGAAGAATGCTAATAATGGGTGCCTCAATCTCTTGTGGTTTGTAAAGTTTCTGCTGAGAGGTCCACTGTTATTCTCATGTTTCTCCCCTGGTAGGTGGTCTGGACCCACTCTCTAGCTGCCTTTAGGATACCTTTTTTTCACATTGATCTTGGATAATCTGAGAATTATGTGCCTTGGGATTGTTATCTTGTATGGTATCTTGCAAAAGTTCTCTGATTATTTCATATTTGCATGTCAACTTCTCTTGCAAGATAGGGGATGGTTTTTTGGATTATTTTCCAAATAATTCTTACAGATTGTTTCCATTGTTTTCATTCTGTTCTCTCTTAGCAATGACAATTACACATAGGCTTGGTCTCTTTACAAAATCCCATACTGTCAAAGTCTTTATTTTTTAAAATTTATTTTTAAATTTTTTGCTGATTGTGTTGATTCAAAGGAATGATCTTCAAGCTCTAAATTTCTTTCTTTTGCTTGGTATAGTCTATTGTTAAGGCTGTGACTGTGTTTTGAAATTCCTAAAGTGAGTTCTTTAATTCCAGAAGTTCAATTTGGCTCTTTATTAGAATAGCCATGTCAGCATTCAATTCTTGGATCATTTTTGTGGCCTCCTTTGATTTGAGTATTCACCTTCTCTTGGACCTTGTTGAGTGTTCTTGTCATCCATTTTCTAAATTCTGTATCTGTCATTATGGACAATTCATTCTGGTGAGAATCCATTGCTCAGGAGCCAGTGCAATTATTTGGAGGTGGTAAGAGACCTGACCTTTCTTTTTTTCTTTCTTTAAGTTCGATGTAATTAGAATGGGGCTTATTGATTTTTACTTCTTTTTTCTATTGTGGGTATGGCTGTGGTCTATGCTGTATACGATTGGATTTGTTCCTGTGTACTTTCAGGGGACCACTGATCTGTATGTGTTTTTTGGTTGCAAATATGATTGTGCAGTAACTGTTTTGGACGAAACTTGCAGCAGTGTGTTTTCGTCAGGTTGTATAGTTGAGAATGCAGGCCTGTAGATGGTGCTTAAAAGTAAGGGCCAGTAGCAGTGGCAGCTGCCACAGATAAGCTATCAGGGGACCACTGGGCCTCAGTTACAGTGTTCAGGTAAATGTGGGGCCCCCTTTGCTGTGGGCTTAAAGCAGACAAGCCCCGTCTAGGGGAAAGCAGTTGAGTTGGGGGAATAAGGGACACACTGACTGTTTGCTACTCCTGGGTTTTATGACTGCAGTGTCTGTGCTGGTGGTGCTCTCAAATACCTAGGGTGACTTCTCCCTCTCTGGTTTTGGTGCCACAGGTATGGGAATCAACAGTACTAGTGTTGGCATGCAGTAGCTGCAAAGAGCTTACTGGTGAGCTCTGACAGCTGAGTTCCCAGAGGACTGCTGGGCCTTAACTGCAGTGTGGGGCCAACATACTCCTGGTGGTCCTGCAGCAGATGATCCCTTTCTAGAGGAAACAAGTTGAGATAGGAGGTAACGGGAGGGCCATATGACCACTACTTCTGCATATTGCAGTCACAGAGTTTAGTTTGAGGTCCATACAAGTGCCTAGCATGACTGCTCTTTCCCTCGCCTGGGGGTGACTGGAATGGGAGACAGCAGCAGTGGCAACAGTGGCAGGCAGCAGTTGCCAAAGGCTTGCCAAAGAGCTCCGGCAACTGAGTTCTCAGAGGACCACTGGACCTTGGCCTCAGTGTTCAGGCAAATGTGGAGCCACTGCATTCCCTATAGTCCTGAGGCAGATGATCCATGTCTAGGGGTAAGCAGTTGAGATGGAGGAAGGTGAAGAGCATGTCAGCAGCTTGCTGCTCCTGTGTATTGTGACTGTAGAATCTGTGTTGGGGATACATGCAAGCACCTAATGTAACTGTCCCCTCCTTGGCCTGGAGGTAACAGCATTGGCAGCTGAAGCTGCTACAAAGGGCTTGCAGCTCTCAGAGAACTGCTGGACCTCCCTCATTGTGGAGGCGGTGGCAGCTGGTGCCAAGATGCACAAAGATCAATGGTTTACGAGGTTTGATCGGGGCTTGGGCAATGCCTCTGAACAGTCACCAGGTAGGTCTCTATCTTGGTCTGGAGGCCCTGGGGATCATGGAGTCTCTCCTGTAACTAAGATTACAAGGGTCTGTGGTGATGATGTGAGTTCCCGGGGATTTCTCACTCACTCACCCCATGCCAGGTTGGGGGAACTCATGCAGCTCCATGCCAGGTCTGGCTAGACAGTCTGTCTAGCTTTGCTCCCCTCTGCTTTATGGGGGTCCTGTCACTTCTCTGGTGAATCCTGGCATGTGCTCTTATACAAACTGCTTGGAGTGAAATTAGCTCACTCTTTTGGTTCCTCTACTAAGAGAGGTACATACTGTCTGCTTCTAGTAGGCCATCTTGAGCCTACTTCCCATTATATAATTTCTTATACCTTCAAAACTCTCTTGACAGCACATTCCTTATAGCCATTGCCCCATTTCTGTATTTGCCCACTTAAAAAATGTGTTTCTATTCTTTATCCCAAGTCTTCTTCTCCTACATCCTTTACAACAATTGTATTGTACTATCACTCTGAAACTGTGCTTATCCCTTTGGAGATTTTCTTTCTTTTCAACGGTATTCTTTATAGCCAAATTATGTTGTGATAATTTTTCACGCAAGATAGAAAAAACAAAATGGGCATGGGAAAATTGAACATTTTCAAAATAAATAACCAAGAAACCAGAGGTGCATAATATTTCTTGTGTTAATGTCTCCTGTGAAATAGCAAGTTCAGTTCCTTAATTGGAACATTTTCAGTTTAGCAGTAACAGGGTATTTGTAGAGTAGCAATCAACCCTGCCCACAGGTAAATGCCATCTTTGTGTTCCATGATGTAATGACAACTTTCCTTTTTGAAAATTTCCTTTTTCTCTTACTTCTGAAAGAGATTTATCTTTTCCAGCTGAAATTAGTTGTAAAAAATTTAGAAACCTTTACACCCTGGCGTGACAAATGTGTTTATTCTTAAAATAAAACTCTCTTATCTATGGGCTGCTGAATAATACATATGTAAAACATCCATTTTTTGTTCTTTCCCATGGATTTCCTGGAAGTTATTCAGGCTGAGAACAGGTCTGCTATGTTTTAAAGATGTTCAGATGGTTTCAATCCTCACAGGACCTAGAAAGTCGTTCTGTGGGTCAGGCTGATGCTTCGCTTTACAGTCAATATGCATGCCCTTCTTGAATTTATATGCCCGATTGTGTTTATAAATAGTAATTTAAATAGAGTTCCAAGGCAACAAAGGCAATTCCCATTACTGTCCTAGCTGTTAAATCAGGATACTGACAATATAAGTTTAGATTTATTACCTCTTGTAAAATCACAGTGTTCTTATTGCTTAACTTGCAAAAAATAAAATAAAATCCTTTATTTCTTAAAGAGACAACCCACACCTGAGAGTGTGAGATGGACATTGAAAAGAGATGTTACCAACTCATCATTTAAAATGATCTTCATTTTATACCATTCCTCCATGCCAAAAGCTCTCTCTCTAGAATTCTGATTCCTCACTGCAGTACTTTCAATCTTGACCCATATGCTGTGGTTTGTGTTGCAGAACTGCTCACGACTGCTGAGCTTTTGATAATGAGAATTAAATCACTTTTAAAGGCCTAGGAGGATCTGTCTTCCACTGAGAGAAATACACACTTGGGGGAAAATAAAAATGCACAAAACATGGCAAATACATGTTAAAACAACAAATAAATAAATAATAAAAAACACAGGACTATTTGAAATCTATCACCTTTAACAATATCCCTTCAATTAACCCCTGAATACTAGTAACAGTTTTTTTTTTTTTTTTTTTTTTGCTTCTTAAAGGAGTCTGTATTTTCAGTAGAGTTCTCCAAAACACAAAGGGTTGTTCACTATACAAAGACTCCAGATAAGTGCACGTTTCTTTGTGCTTTTGGTGATTATTTATTTGCCCAAATATGGCTTCTATCCCTATTTTACCTATTACTTAATTATTTACCGGTCATTTTCAGTACTTGTCAATGGAAATATTTGTGTAATGGCAACAGAAAAGGGCTGGGACAGTGTTGAATTGAAATCTTGTATAGTTACTACTTTGGTTAATATTTCTACCTAGCACTCAAGTAAATTCAAAAAATGTAATGGGGTTGATTTGAGTTTTTTAAAGAAAAGGGAGTTTTTTTTTCTTTTGGTCTTTGTGCTATGTATTGTTAAAACAGCAGTGAGTTGCATAATTACGATAGTAAGAAATTCATTGCCTATGATATCAGTATCAGACTGGCTGAATATATGATAGATATGTTAAGTCTTTATTAGGTTGAAAAGTATTAATTTAAAAAAACACTTATTTAAAAAAATATTGTGTGAAGCTCTATGTGAAGCACAATGGGGCATATACGAATAATTACAGTTACAGAATCTCTTCAAAATGCTATAGACTTAAAAAGGAAACAAAAAATGTGAATTGATCTTATATGATACAAAGCAGAAAGTGATGAGTTATAGAGAATAAAGAAAAAAAAACTATATCCTATAGTGGTGCTCAGTAAAATTCTATGGAGCTTGCTAATTTTGAGTGGGACCTTCAAAGAGATATTTGCCTTGAGTATATGGCTAGCATGATGGGAGGTGTGAGAGGACATTCTAGACATATAAAAATGTCAGAAAAAGCACAAAATCTACTAAGGAATAAAAAGGCATGTCACAAAATTTATTTGGTTAGATTGTAAGGTGGGAGAAATGGATGAGAATGGAATAATTTTGAAGACAGTTTGAAGCCATTTGGTCATGTCCTGAATTCTAGACCACAAAGTTTAAACTTCATCTTTTACCTTTTTTGAGAGGACTGTACTGCCACTCAAAAGGCATAGACTCCAAATTGGATAAATAAGCATGATCCACCCTTCTGCTACCTTCAGAAAACCCATCTCACTGAAAATGACATCCTTAATCTCAAGGTAAGGGGCTGGAGAAAGATCTTTAGGCAAATGAAAAACAAAAAAGAGCAGAAGTAACTATTATATAAAACAAAAAACAGTCTTTAAAACAATGAAAGTTAAAAGGACACTACATAATGGTAAAGGTTCAATCCACCAGCAAGAAATATCCATCTGAATATATATGCACCAACATAGGTGAAACTTAGATTTATAAAAAAATTGCTAATTAAACTAAAGAGGACATAGACAGCCTACAATTATAGTCAGAGGCTTTAATATCCTGCTAACAGCTTTAGACAAATCATTGAGATGAAAACAGAAAAAGAGCAAATTCGGAACCCATACACGCTCTATACACAACCACCTAATAGACATCTACAGAACATTTCACCCAGCAACAACAGAATACATATTAATCTCATCAGCACATGCCACATACTCCAAGATCCACCAAGTACACAGGGATAAATCAAGCATGAACAGATTTTCAGAAGGTCCAAATCATACCAAAAAACTTCTCGGACCGCAGTGGGATAAAGGTAAGTACCCTCATCAATAGGAATCTCACACACAAAAATAAATGGAAATTGAAAAACATGCTACTGAATGGCTTTTGGTTAACACAGAAATCAGGCAGAAATAAAAAGTCTCCTAGAAACAAAATAAAAGCAAACACACAACACACCAAACCCCTGGGATACATTGAATACAGTGCTGAGAGAGGAGATTATAACATTGCCTGCATATATTAAGAAAATAGAGTGATCTCAAGTAAACAGTCTAATATTGCATCTAAGGCAGCTGGAAACTCAAGAGCAATTTAATTCCAGAATTAGTAGAAAAATTGAAACCATTTTAATAAGGTCACAGTGGAATAAAACAGATTTTTAAAAATCATACAAAGGATTAATGAGATGAAAAGTTGCTTCTTTGAAAGAATAAATAAGATTGGCAGGCTTTTGTCCAGATTAACAAAAAAGAAAAAAGAGAGGGAGATAGAGTGAGAAAATTCAAAAATATAATTTGAAATAAAAAAGGTGATGTTACAATGGATCCTGAAGAAGTACAAAAGATTATAAGAGATTACTACAAACATCTGTATGTGCATAAACTAGAAAATCTAGAAGAAATGTAGGAATTCCTGACATCACATAACCTCTCAAGTTTGAAACAGGAAGAAATTGAAACCCTATGCAGACCAATAACAATCCAAACAATCAACTCAGTAATAGGACACTTCAACACACAAAAAAGCCCTGGGTTGGATGGTTTCTCAGCTGAATTTTGTAAAATATACAAGAGCTGGAAAGTATTCCAGGCAGTTGAGAAGGAAGGAATTCTCCCTAACTCATTCTATGAGACCAGTATCGTCCTGATATCTCCAAATGGCAAAGATCCAACAGGGAAGAAATAAAAACCAATTTCTTTAGGCCAGTTTCACTGATGAATGTAGATGCAAAAAGATTCTAGTAAATTGTCTCCAACAGTACATTTCAAGGATCATCCATCCTGACCAGGTGAGCTTCATTCCTGGGATGCAAGACTGAGTCAACATACATAAATCAATAAATGTAAACCATCTTAATATATACTTAAACAGGTTTAAAACCAAGAATCATGTTATTGTTTCATTTGATGTAGAAAAAGCACTAAAAAAATGCAATATCTCTTCTTGATTAAAAATCTTCAAACACCTAGGCATTGAAGGAAAATTCCTCAAAATAATAAGAACCATCTATGGCAAACATACAGCCAACATCATATTAAATGGGCAGAAGCTGAAAGCATTCCCTCCTAAGGACTGAAATAAGACAAGGATGACCACTCTGACCCCTTCTTGCCAGAACAATTAAGCAAGAGAAAGAAATGGCTCAAAGAAATCACAGAATACACAAACAAATGAAAGAATATTCTACACTCATGGATTGGAAGAATCAATATTGTCAAGATGTCCATTCTACCTAAGGCAATCTGCAGATTCAACACAATCTCTTTCAGATTACCAGTATCATTTTTCATTGTCCTAGAAATGACAATACAGAAATTCATATGGAAGCAAAATAAGTCCAAATAGCTAAATCAATCCTGAGCAAAAAGAACAAAGTTGGAGGCATCACACTTCCAAACCTCAAGGCTACAGTAGCCAAGATAGAATGTACTGGTACAAAAATAGACACACAGACCAAATGGAATAGGACAGAGAATCCAGAAATAAAACTATGGACCTCCAACTAACTTATTGTTGACAAAGTCAACAAAAACAAAAATTGGAGAAGGGACACCATATTTCATAAATGGTGCTGGGAAAATTGGCTAACCACATACAGAAGAATGAAACTGGACCCCTACCTAAAACCATACACAAAAAAATTAACTGAAAATGTATCAGGAACTAAGTGTGAAACCTTAGACTATAAAGATCGTAGAAGAAAACCTACAAAATACCCTCCTAGGCCTTGGAATGGGCCATGAATTCATGGCCAAGTCCTCAAAAGTAAAGGTAGCAAAAGTTAAAATTGACAGGTGGAAACTTATAAAGTTATAAAGCTTTTGAACAGCAAAATAAACCATCAAGAGGGTAAAGAGACAGTCCACAGAATGAGAAAAAAAATCTTTGCAAGCTATGCATCCAACAAAAACCTAACATGTAGGACCTACAAGGAACTCAAATGAATTGACAGGAGAACAAAGCAAAAAACAGAAAACAACTCTATTAAGAAGTGGTAAAGAACATGAATAGAAACTTCTCAAAAGAAGATATCCAAGCAGCCAACAAACATGAAAAAATGTTCAACTTCACTAATCATCAGATAAATGCAAGTCAAAGTACAATGAGATACCACCTCACACCAGTCAGGATGACTATCGTAAAACAAAAACAAAAACAAAAAACCCAAACAACAACAACAACAAAACCAGGTGTTGGCAAGGCTGCAGAAAAAGGAAAACACTTCTACACTGTTGCTTGGAATGTAAGCTAGCTCCACTTTTGTGGAAAGCAGTGGCATTTTCTCAAAGAACTTATAATTGAGCTAACATACAATCCAGCAATCCCATATCTGGGAATATATCCAGAGTGACATAAATTGCTTGACAAAAAAGACATCCAAACATGTATATTCACTACAGCATTATTCACAATAGCAAAAACATGGAACCAATGCCTATCAACTGTGGGCTCAATAAAAAAAATGTGGTACATATACACAATGGAATACTATGCAGCCATAAAGAAGAAAATCATTTTCTTTGCAGCAGCATGGATGCAGCTGAAGACCATCATCATACTAAGGGAACTATCACAGAAACAAAAAAACGGAATACCACATATTCTCATTCATAAGCGGTCCCTAAACTTTGGGCACATAATCACAAAGATGGGAAAAACTGATGCTGAACACTGCTAAAAGGGGGAGGTAGAGAGGGGAGGTAAGGGGTACATAACCACCCACTGGAAATCATGTCCAGTGCCAGGGGAAGGAGGGCTCACTAGAAGCTCAAACCTCACCGTCACACAATTTACTTATGCAGTCAATCCTCATATGTACCCCACAACTTTAAAATGAAAATAAATAACCGTAACCTTTACTCTGTAAACATTGGGGCATTTGTTGTTTCTTCTATTTCTTGACTCTTGCTTTCCAGTTTCCCAACACAGTATAATTGATGGGCATAACTCTGATCCACTCAACCCTGTTTGCAGCAAGGAGGCATGTTAGCACTCTGTTGCCACACTTGAAAAGACTTGGAATAATATTGTGTTGCCAGTGAGATCTGGTATCCAGCATGGTGCATGGGTTCTGGGGCCCATAGAACTTCTCAGTTGTGGCAGTCCCTATCTTGCGATGTTGGACTGGTCAAGCTGCAAAAAGAGACATGGGGGGAAAAAAACCCTATTGGCTCACATGAAGTCATTTCAGTTATTTGCGTAAATAACTCACTTTTTAATCAACACTGACATGCTTCTGAATTGTAATACATTTTTTCTGGTATTTTTAAGCCCTCCTGAATGCTGGCAAGTGCTTGTTTGGGAAAGGTGGGTTACTGCATTCTGAGCCTCTGGTAACAAGTTGGAAACCTATTATAGACACAAAGATTAGTAAAAGTCAGACTGTATTTTCACCCATATAATTTGGCTCTTTGGGTTATATTGTATTCCCTTTCACTTCAGCCTCTTAAAAAAGACTTTCTAAATCTTGCTTGCACAATGGCATTCTGCCTGAGACTTCCCAGAAACCCACCCAATGGGTAATTGCTGTAACTGCCCAGTTCCAGCTTTTGCTCTCTCCTTGTCAACCTGGGATCCTGTGGTCCAGGCATGCCCCAGAATGCTAAGAAATGTTAGAAAAAATAATCTGTATGTCTGATTATAGCATAGTATCTGTAAATAATATTAGGTAAAATTTTTTAAAGAGTACTATTTAGAAATGCTAAGTATACAAACTGCAAAGATACACTTAAGCAAAGTAAGCATATTTACAAATCTGAGTAAACAGGGTGGTTCTGGGCAAGAAGTAACATCTCAAACTTGTCAGCTACCAGTAATATATAGTCTACTAGAATTTACCTCACTAAGAAATCATTTTTTATATTGTAGGCAAGTGTGAAGAATTACGTGGAAGACAGCTCATCAGCTTTTGCATCAAGGAGAATTTACCTTGCATGGCAGGTTTTCTGACATATGTGAGTCCACTGTTTGTAAAATCTTCAAAATAAAATATTGAATTCACATAATACTACTGAGTTTTTTTTTGTTTTTTGTTTTTTTGAGTTGGAGTCTCACTCTGTCACCCAGAATGGAGTGCAGTGGTCGCTCCAGGCCACCGCAGCCTTGACCTGCTGGGTTCCAGCGATCTTTCCACCTCAGCCTTCCAAGTAGTTGGAACTACAGGTGCGTGCTACCTCGCCCGGCTAATTTTTTTCTTTGTTTGTTTGTTTTTGTTTTTTTAATTTATTGTAGAGATGAAGTCTCACCAAGTTGCCCAGGTAGGTCTCGAACCTGCGGGCTCAGGCAATCCACTCACCTCAGCCTCCCAAAGTGTGGGATTACAGGCTGAGCCACTGAGCCTGGCTGAGTTTTTTTTTTATAAAGAAAATAAAGTTTGAATGTTTCAGTTCATGGGCAATATTTGTTCTTCAAAATCTTCTTGAGCAATTTCTGTAGAAATGATCAATAGGTCTTGAAAGTATTTGGGCGCTAATAATGACTCCACACCCGTTGGGGACCAAGAGATTTATTAAAGTGGCGGCTACAGAACTAGAGGGGTGGGGAGAGAGAGAGAGAGTTATGCAGGGAGGGGCTGTATTTATTAGTTTAGCGAGGGCAGGAAGAGGTCATGCTAGCATCCTATTGGGTAGAGCAGAGGGGAAACAGGGAACAGTCAGAGCCCCCCCAGGATGGCGCCGACCACTCAGGCCACATGGAAACAACAATGGCCCTAAGTTCCAGC
>CAUYQG010212211.1:0-20444 GCA_963574415.1 Tarsius wallacei | reverse complement strand
ACCGCAGCCTCGACCTGCTGGGCTCTGGCGATCCTTCCACCTCAGCCTTCCAAGTAGCTGGAACTACAGGCACGCGCTACCACACCCGGCTAATTTTTTGATGTATTGTAGAGATGAGGTCTCATCAAGTTGCCTAGGCGGCTCTCGAACCTGCGGGCTCAGGCAATCCACTCACCTCAGCTTCCAAAGGCTCAGGATTACATGCTGAGCCACCGAGCCCGGCTTGTATATTCATATAAATGTAAGATTTTTTTTTTGTCACATGTGTGTATTGCAAATATTTTTCCGGTTTATGAGCTTATATTGTCATTGACTAAATAATGTCTTTGAAAGTCAACCATTTTAACTTTTGAAGTCCATTTAAATTTTTTTTTTTATGAGTGAGGACATGTGTATCTCATCTAAGATATCTTTGCCTAATTTGAAGTCACAATAATATTTTTCTGTCTTATAGAACTTTAAAAATATTAGCTTTTATGTTCAGATTAAGTATACATTTTGAGGTAATTGAAAATGGCATAAGGAAAAAGGTTCATTATTTTTGCATATAAATTTCTAGTTATTCCAGAACCATTGTTGAAAATAAGGTCACCTTTTTTGCCATTAAATTGTCTTACATATTTGTTGAAAATTAATGTGTTGTATGTGTGTATTGTCTATTTCTAAATTTTATTTTCTTTCACTGATCATTGTGCTTATCTTTATGCCAATGCTAAAATTTTCAAGATTCCTTTAACCTTACAACAATTATTGCAATTTGGTAGTTAAACCATAAATTTCATTTTCTTTTGCTTTTCAAATATGATTTTTCTATTTTAAGCTCTTTGTAATTTTGCATAAGTTTTAAAATTAAAATTTCTAATTCTAAAAAATAAGGTAGTTTAGAATAAGGTCGGTTTAAATTTATAGATTAATTTGGTAGAATTATTATTCTCATCTTTCAATACAAAAACATGGTGTTTCTCTCCATTTATTTCAGTAACTTTAATTTCCCTCAGCAGTAGGTTTTAGTTTTCTGTGTGTGTGTTTTGCACATATATTGTTAAATATATCCCTAAGTATTTTATGTTTTTTGATGCTATCAGAAATGATTATTTTTATTTAACTTGAAAATGGTTTGTCAGTAGTAAATAAAAATATATTTGATTTTTGTATACTGTTGTCATGTGCTACAATCCTGCTAAATTCACATTTTTTTTAGTATCTCATTCATAGATTTTCCAGAATCTTTCTATAAGCATATTATGTCCACTGTGAAGAGATTGAGACTGTTTATATCTTTTAGCACTTCTAAGATGCCAATCTATTATCTTCAGGCTTGCATTATTACTTTGTATGTAATGTATCTTTTTCTCCTCTGGTTGCCTTCAAGATTTTCTCTTTATGTCAGTTTTTTTGCATTTTTAATATGGTTAGTGGCCTGTGTATGTATTCGTGTATGTTTTTGTGTGTGTCTATACATGTGCAAACATGTTTGTGTGAAGATTTATTTTTTTATAATTTCATGGATCTTCTTGGTTTAACTTTTCATCAAATTGGAAAAATTTTCAACCATTTTATCTTCAAGTATTTTTGCCACCTCCCTTTCTGGAAGTGTAATTTCACCTATGTAAGACAGCTAGATAGTTTTTCACATGTCAATGTAATTTTGTTGACTTTAGTCTCTTTTTTCCTCTGTGCTTCAGTTTAAATCAATTGTATTGTTATTTATTCAAATTCATAGATCCATTTGCAGTGTTTTTTTCTCTGTTCACCTAATGAATCTTAACTTAGAATATTGAGTTTTTAGTTTTGGATTTTTTATTTGGTTATTTTACTAGGTTTTATTTTTTATTCTTCATATGTTTAAGCTTCTTTTTAAATCATTAAACATTTATCGTTGGCATTCTAAAGTTCTTGTCTGCTACTTTAGTAATTCCTGTCATTTCTGTGTTTATTTCTTTAAAAAAAACCAATTATTCCTTTAAGCAGTCACATTATTTTCATTCTTTTATTCATGTCTAGAAGCTCTTCATTGGAGTCTAGATATTTTTATTCAAATTTAACTTAATTTTTTGATATTTTTATTTATTTTTAATTGATGTAAACATATACAAAAACATCACATTGAAAGTTAGATATTTTGAAATTAAGATTTCAAAATGTTTCAGGCTTGTTTTCTTTCTTTAAAGTGAACTTATAAATTATAAAAATTATAAATGAAATTATAAAAAAATAAATATTCACACATACATGTTTGCACATGTATAGACCCACACACAAACATACACGAATACATACACAGGCCACTAACCATATTCTTTCTTTAAAGTGAACTGAAGACTATTTGGGGACATACTATCCTTTTTCTATCTCAGTTTATTTATCAGTCTCTTTTCCTGAAATAGCCTTCTCCCATTGTTTTATTCATACACAGGAAAATTTACTGTGGAACTAAACACTCTTAGGCTTAATGACTTCCCACTTGTATTTACCTATCCTGAGAAACTGAGAAAGGCCCTAGCAATTTTTCAAATAGTATGCTTCTGTAAAACTTGCTAAAGAAGTATTAATGGACAATATTTTATTTTATTTTTGTAACTTTTAAATTTTTTATAGAGTTGTGGAGTACAAGTGAGGCAGCATGAAGGTGAAGTTTTAGCTTTTAACTGACCGTCACACCTCCTAGTAATGGACCAGACACCCTTTATGTTGTCACGTATCACCCAACTCTTGTCCAGTGACTGCCTTGTACTAATGTGAATAGTGATCAGGGCCCACTTATTAGTGAGGATATGTGATATTCAGTTCTTTGTTTCTGTGATAGTTCACCTAGTATGATGGTCTCCAACTGCATTCAACTTTCTATGAAGGCAAGATTTTGTTCTTTATGGTTGTGTAGTACTCCTTTGTGTATATGTACCACATATTATTTATCCAGTGCACTTTCAATGGGCAGCAGGGTTTGTTCCTTGTTCCTTGTTTTTGCGACTGTGAATAGTGCCACAATAAATTTGCATGTGCAGGTATCTTTTTGGTAAAGCAATTTATGTTCTTCCAGTATATTCCCAGGAGAAGGATTGCTGGAGTGCACTTAAGATCAATTATTAGTTCTTTTAGAAATTGCCACACTGTTTTCCATAGAGGTTTAACTGGCTTACATTCCCAGCAACAGTGTAGAAGTGTTTCCTTTTGTCTGTAGCCCTGCAGCACCTGTTGTTTTTTTTTTATTTATTAATTACTCCAACCATCCTTACTGGACTTTGGTGGTATCTCATTTTTGTTTTGATTTGTCTTTCTCTGATGATTAGTGAGGCTTCACATTATTTCATTTGTCTCTTGGCTGCTTGTATGTTATCTTTTCAGAAAAAGTGTCTGTTCATATCCTTTGCCACTTTTTAATGGGGTTGTTTGTTTTTTACCTTTCACTTCTTTTGAGTTCTTTGTACATTCTGTGTGTTAGGCTTTTGTCAGTTGCATAATTGGCAAATATTTTTTCCCATTCTGTGGACTGTCTCTTTATTCTCTTGCTGTTTTCTTCAGCTGTGTAAAATCTTATTAGTTTGATGAGGCTTCACCTGTGTTTCTTAGTTTTTGTAGCTTTCATTTTCAGGGTCTTGGTCATTAATTCATTGCCCACTTTGATGTCCAGAAGGGTATTTCCTAAATTTTTTCTTTGATTCTTATAGTTTGAGGTTTATTGTTTAGGTTCTTGATCCATTTTTGGCTGATAGGTAGGGATCCAGTATCATTCTTCTGCATGGTTAGACAGTTTTCCCAGCACTATTTGTTAAATATGGTCTTCTTCCCCCAGTGATTGTTATTGGTGACTTTGTTGAAGGTGAATTGGTTGAAAGTCTATATTTTTGCTTCTGGAATCTCTGTCCTGTTCCATTGGTCTATGTGCTTATTTCTGTACCAATATCATGCCGTCTTGGTTACTATAACTTTGTAATAAACTTTAAAATCTGAAAGTTTGATACTTCCTGCTTTGTTCCTTTTGCTGAGGATTGTTTTGGCTATTCCTCCTCTTTTTTGTTTTCATTTAAAATTCTGTATTGTCATTTCTAGGTCTATGAAAAATTGTGCTGGTAATTTGCACTGAACCTGTAGATTTCCTTGAGTAGAATGGACATCTTGAAAATACTGATTCTTCCAATGCATGAGCATGGAATTTTTCTTCCATTTTTTTTTTTTGTGTGTGTGTGTGTGTGTGTATGTGTCATCCCATATTTCTTTGAGCAGAGTTTTGTAGTTCTCCTTATAAAGGTCTTTCACTTCTCTGCTTAGTTGGATGTCAAGGTATGTTATTTTTGAGTGTGTGTGTAGTTATGGTAAATGAAGTTATTTTTTATTTGGTACTCTGCTTGCTTGTTGCTGGTCTATAGAAATGCAACTGTTTTTGTACATTGATTTTGTAATTTGAGACTCTGCCAATGTCGATTATCAGTGCGATGAAGCTTTTGACAGATTCACTAGAATTTTCTAGGTATAGTATCATCTTATCATCTACAAGGAAAGATGGTTAACTTCCTCTTTTCCTATTTGGATACCCCTGATTTCCTTCTCTTGCCTGATTACCCTGGCTAGGATTTCCAGCACTACGTTGAATAGGAGGGGCGAGAGTGGACATCCTCTTCTTGCTCTTGTTCTTTATGGAATTCTTACAGTATATGCTCATTGAGCAAAATGTTGACTGCAGATTTATCATAGCTGGCTCTTATCATAGCTGGCTCTTATCGTTTTGAGGACTGTTCCTTCGATGCCTAGGTGTTCGAGGAATTAATCAAGAAACGATATTGGTTTTGTTAAATGTTTTTCTTAATCTAATGATATAATCATGTTGTTCTTGGTTTTATATTTGTTAATGTGCTGAATTGCATTTGTAGCCTTTTGAATGCTGAACCAGCCCTGCATCCTTGGAGTGAAGCCCACCTGATCATGGTGGATGATACTTGAGATGTGTTGTTGGATCCAATTTGCTGGAATCTTGTTGAGAATTTTTGCGTCTATGTTCATCAAAGAGATTGGCCTGTAATTCTCTTTCCTTGTTGAGTCTTTGCTAGGTTTGAGTATCAATATGGTGCTAGTTTTATAAAATGAGTTGGGAAGAATTCCATCATTCTTGATTGCCTGGAATACTTTCAACAAGATTGGTATCATTTCTTCCTTGTATGTTGTGTAGAATTCAACAGGGAAACCATCTGGTCCAGGGCCTTGCTTTTTTTTCTTTCTTTTTTTTTTTTTTTTTTTTTTTTAGTGGGGAGGTTCCTTATGACTGAATTGAATTCCTGGATTGTTACTGGTCTGTTTAAAGTTTCAATTTTTTCTAGTTTCAACCTTAGAAGATTGTGTGACATCTGAAAATCCTCCATTTCCTATAGATTTTCTAGTTTATTGACCTACAGATGTTCATTGTAATCTCTGATAACCTCTTGAATTTCTTCAGGGTCAGTAATGACATCACCTTTTTTGTTTCTAATTCTCTTTTTTTTAGTCAGTCTGGTCAGGGGTCTGCCAATCTTATTTATCCTTTCAAAGAACCAGCTCTTTGTCTTGTTGATTTTTTCAACAATATTTTTGTCTTTTAAATTCTGCAATTGTGACTTCATCTTAGCGATCTGAATTTTTCTACTGAAATTAGGGTTTAGATGATCTTGCCTTTCCAGCTTCCTTAGGTGTTACATTATGCTATTTACTTATGACCTTTCTATTTCTTGATGTGTGTAACGCAATGCTATGAATTTTCCTCAACATTGCTCTCATGGCATCCCAGAGATTCTGATAAGATATGCCTTTGTTCATGAACAGTATTTTAGAAACACTGTCTTTTTCCAACATGGTATTTTCAGTCTGACTTCTTTTTCATCAACTTATGCTAGTATCAGTAATGTCCATGTAGCTGAGTACATTTTTCAAATTCTAGCTAATGGGGTTGGTTCAATAAGTTATATATTTGGTTTTAAGATTTATGGGACACATTTATGCTACTTGCTGTCACTATTCTCTATTGGATTATAGCTTGTGTAGGCAGGGGTTCCAGCCAAGCTATTATAGCCCATTGTATTGATTTGCCTATAGCATCCCAACATGATGATACAAGGCCAGGTGTGAAATTAAATTACATAAATGCTAACATTTGATATCAGAGGTATGTGGGTGGTGTAAAAATGGTCTGAAATGTATGGAATCAGAAGCTCTCACTCTTCATGTGAGATGGGTAAATTGAAGAAAAGAATTCACTTCCCATTAGCCATGGTGTAACTGAAGTTATATTCTGTCTAAAATGTGCTTATGATGTAACATACACAATTATAAGAAATGTTTTTATGTGAATGATGAAAATTAGAATTTATTGGAATTTTATATAACATACAGTGCTGCAAACTGTGAGTATAACTTTGTGTGAAAACAAGTTTTTATTTTTTAATTTAATTTTTTTTGAGTTGAGGTATTAATCTGTCATCCAGATTAAAGTTCAGTGGCATGATCACGGCTCACTGCAGCCTCAATCTCCTGGGCTCAAGCCATCTTTCTACCTCAGCCTCCCAAGTAGCTGGGACTACAATCTAGCTAAATTAAAACTTTTTTTTTTGTAGAGATGAGGCCTTGCTGTGTTATTCAGGCTGTCTCAACCTCCTGGGCTCATGCAACCCTCCTGCCTCAGCTTCCCAAAGTGCTGGTATTACATGCCTAAGCCACCACACTCAGGCTATGAAAACAGGTTTTATTTTAGTTCCTGGTATCGTTAACAAAAGGCAAATCGATATTTTTCTCTAGTGACAGAAAATAATGTAAGTGCTTATCCTATGCAGACACAGTGTAAGAATATGAAGCCAAAGCTTATGAAGTTTTGGAAAAATATTTTTTAAAAATTATGGGAGCCTGCCAGAAAGTTTTTGAATTTAAAAAAATATGTAATTTTTGTGCCTTTTTTAGCATTTTAAAATCTGGACCCTTTCTCATTCTAAATATTTAATTTTAAAACTTATGTGCGTGTACTTACATCTACTTTTTTCTTTAAAGAGGATAGTCACAATTAAGTAAGCTTCATGAAGGGCTTGAATTATTTTTATTTTTTAAATTTTCAAGGTAAATTTTACCCTATGTATCTTACATGAGATTATCTGTCAAATATTTTTGAAACATTAGCTAAAGCATTAGTTAGAAATAAATTTAGCAATTTCAGGGCAATTTTTAAAAATATATCTTATTTGGTCATAAAGTTTTCATCTCACATGAATTTGCATATGCTTTCTAAAAGAAACATTGACTCAGAACTGCGATTCCTTGGAGTAAAAGCAGTGCACTTTTTGTTAAATAAATCCACATAAGCATGCTATTCTCTAGTGTTAGCTGTAGAACAGAAATGTCTTACTTTAAACTATGACTCAATGTCTTTAAATTACCTCCTAAATTACTGCATGTTTATCAATGTCCAATGTAGAGGAACTCTGTGTGGGACTTGAAGCCACTCATCCTAGACAAACTTGTGAAGAGGAGTAAGATATAGTCTACTAGTCTACCAATACAGTACTGAGTTTGAGTTTCTTCCTCATAGTTATTGCAGGTGTGTCAAGGCTAGCCAGTTTCCGTAGACTGCCTGGTATACAGGCTGTGAAATAATTTCCCAACTAACAATCACTTCAATCAAACCCAGGCTCCACTCCAGAGTCATGCCTACATGTATAACAAATGGCATATGCTTGGGAATGAACAATTTCAAAAAGTCAGAGGTTATCAATTTGGAACAGTTTTTTAAAGCTCTAATTTTCTTTTTCTCAAAATACCATTATTGGACAACATTTATCAGAATTACTGATGTTGACAGAAACATGCAGAATCTGATGAGTTCATCTCAATAAAATAAGGCAGAATTTATAGAGATGAAGTCTGGTAACCAATATTTCAAGATAACTTTTGGATACATTAAGATATGAGATTTGGGGTTAATGTATTTGAATAAAAATGGCTGTTTGAAAGTAGATATTAGTTTTTTTTTGCATATAAGTATTTTGCTTTAGTGCTATAGGTCATGAGTTGCTCATCACTGAAATGAAATGACCACTATGATTGTCTTTAAAATGAGTAAGACATTTGTGCATTTCTGTGCCTATGTATTTATGTTGTCATTTGGGGTAGGGGATTCTTTATTATTCAAATGGTGTTTTGTTTTCTCTAAGCAATATGAGCCACAGGATGTCAGGCACCATTCTTGCTATTATTTTTTTCCTACCCAGATCACTTTTTAAATGGGAGTTCAAGCAACATACGCACTTTATTTTGTGGATTTCTGAGTTCTAAATAAGCATACAAGGTTCTGATCAAATGTTTTTGGGTTTACTTTAGGAAAGTGCAGCTAAACCTTACTGATTTTAGCAAATTTCCTCTTTGGCTTTTATAAATCTCAAAAAGAAGTGAGAGGAGGCCCATACTTTAAGAGTCCTCTCATATTGAAATATATAGTCAGTATTTCTATTAAATCATATCAGTAATATTAAGTATGATGTCTATTGATGGAATTGAATTTTTTAAAAAGTTGTTCTTTTACATTGGCTCCATCTTTTCTTGCCTTAAAGGATGGTATCATTTAATGTTATTTTAAGAAAATTCCCCATTACAATTTTGAAGGTCACTTCCAAGAATGTTTAACTCCTCCTACTATATGTTAGTTTGTTTGAAATATCTATCAACTACTGAATATATATGACAAATAAATGGATTTAGATAAATCCATGAAAAATGTGTATTATATGAGTGAGAAATACTATTTCAATAGTTCAAATAGTAAATTATTCTAACATAGCTTCAAATAATTAAAAAATGTACGACATAAACAGCCTGATAAACATCAGGTAATCAACCACAGTTTAACGAATGATAGAATAAATGAATATTGAACATTTTTTTATTTGTACTTTTCTCTTTTGGACTTAATTATTAAAATGATCAAAATGATCCAAAAGTTTCTGAAGTACTTTTGTGAGTTCACTTTTTACTAATCACAACAATGAGATGTTAGTGAAAAATGATTGCATTCTTGAAATGTAGAAAAAATATGTTCTTCATGAATCATCAGAAATTTCCAGTGGCAATAGAAATTCTAAGCTAAAGACACTTTAGATTTGTCGGTGAGTGTCAACTACTTCAACTATGCAGTATCATCAATGATCAGCTGTGCATAAGCTCATTCAAGGTTGAGTTCTGCAAAGACCTTCACCCCTTAAGAGCAACAAGGTGAGGCTGATTGCCGGCACTGGGTTTAGACTCAGCTAAAGTGTGTGAATTACTGTAAGGTTAAACTTGCCACAGTCACCATTAGTCAGTAGCAGAGTGGGGCAGCCTCCTTAAAGTGTCCAATTTACTTGATAGTACTAGGTGGAAGAAGATACCAGCATTCGTCTTTCATTTTGTTAAGAATAAAGAATATTTATAAAATATAAATGACGCTCAAAGTGTGGTTGAATAGAAGTTTGACTTTACAGTTACCTGACCCATAATTATATTAAAAGTCTGAATCTTTCTGACAGGATATTTGGCCCCTCTGAAACTCAGTGTACACAACTGCAGACTAGTTTAGTTTTTGTGAAGAATAGCCATCATATTTATTACATGAAGTATCCATGGGATCCTCAATAACTGTTTATTGAGGTGAAAGCAAATTAGAGATAGGATATTTAATTTTTCTGTCATCAGTTTCTTTATCTGACTATATCTTGTTGATAATTGCTATATTTGAACTCTGGTCCTCTACATGCCTTGAACACAGTCTTCCAGTTATTTGAAAAAATTCACTAATTCATAGGATATTTCCATGCTCTATTTGTGTTTATGAGCGAAAACTCTCTGCAAGAGGCATGCTATGTCTTCACAAAGATTCTGCAAGTAGCTTTCTCTATGTGGTAATTTTAACCTTGGATATAGTAAATTTACTACTTTGGCACAGGGATTTTAAGTAATGTGCCATTCTACTTTATTGAATTATCATAATGAAATATATATCCTTTGAGTCAGTTTGTCTATCTTCAAGACTTTCTTAAAATAAAGCAAGGTACTGGATCATCTTGCTATGCTGGTCATATCAATTCAATATCTCCTCTGGACTTAAATGTCACATGAGCCATTGACATCAGTCAAAACAACAAAGTTGACATCTGCAAAAGCACATCTCTTCCCAGAAACACCAGAAATTGAGGGAACATTAACAGAATCAACTTTTCCAAAACTCTGAAAAAAATACCATAGGTTTATAAAAAAATTAATAAAATACTGAATTAAGAAAAAGAAACTTTAAAATGGTAGAAAATCCATGTCGCATTTTTACTTTCTCTTTACTCAACTCCCACCTGGTGTTTTGGTAGTGTGCTGTGGCACACATTCTCTGTATGGAACCCTGATCTCTCATTTCAAAAGAAGCAGAACAGACCTTATTAAAGAATTCCATGTGTTCTACTCTGTCTGGGGGCTACTTGAAGTATGAATGCAAGGCACCTGCCTTTATTTTGTCTAGTTAGAAATGTACTCAGAATGAAAAAACAGTAGATATTCCTCGAAAACTTTGTAAGATCAATGAAAAACATCGATAGATTTCTGTGACAAAATATTATGGTTGAGGCAAATAATGGATTAATTGAAAATCTGGGAGGAAAATCCAGGGAGACAGTCTCTTGAGAAATTATAAAATTCAAAAATACTTGTGTATACTGAACAGTTTAGAGAGAACACTCATGCCCAGAAGATAAAAATGTTGAGATAAGACTTAAGAAGACTCAATGTTTTAGTTTTAACCTCTGGCCCAGTGCAAGCAGAGATTGATGACTAAGACGGAATTGTAAATTGTCTAAGCCAGGAGTGTGCAATCTTTTGGCTTTCTTGGGCTGCATCAGGTAAAGAAGAATTGTCTTGGGCCACACACAAATTATATAATGTAGTTAGTGTACATGCATAATAAGACATTTTATTTTTTTATATTTTTATTATGAAGCTTAGAAAATGAGAACATAAAACTAGTGGGAAATTTGACCCTGTTTGTATAAAATTATTCTATCAATGTCTGGTTTGTTGGAAGTGGTTGCAATTCTTAGTGTGTTCTCAAGGTGTTCATCAGAAATGTTTGTTTGAATTTTGCTCTTAGTGTGCTTCATAATTTAAAACAGCTGCTCACAAATGTTTGTGTTGCCAAAAAGTGATGTCATGAATAAAGTGTGATTGTGAACTTCAAAAATGAAACTTTGTATGGGGTCATGAACACAATAAACACCAAAAAAACACATGATGTTAACAGATTTTGGGGGACTACATTAATAGCAGTCCTGGGCTGCAAGCAACCTCCTGGCTGCAGGCTGGACATGGTTGGTGTAAACATTAACAGAGTGTGCCAAAACATAAACAAATTTTAAAAGGCTGAGATTTTTTTCTTTCTTACCTTTTTTTTCTTCCCCCTTTTTCTCCTCTTCTTCCTCTCCCTCCTCCCCCTTCTCTTGTTCTTTCTCCTTCTTTACATATTCTCTCTCTTGTTCTGTCTCTATTCTCTCTCTTTCCTCCTGTCATTCAAGGAAATCTATGTCAAAACTAACTGAAGATAAACTGAAAGAAAGACTTTAGAGATTATAAATGAGAAAAAATACAGACTTTACAAAAATTGTTTTTAAAAAAATCACTAAACAGTCACAGCCACAGCAAGCAACAAACAAACAAATTTCAGCAAACCCTTAGGAAGAAAAGAAGCTGAATTTTAGAGCTACTACCTTATAATATTCTAAATGTCCAGTTTTGCATGAAAAGCCATGCAAAGAAACAGGAAAATATAGTTTATTTATGATAAAAGTTAACAGACTTTCAGCAGGGACAAATATACTGAACTAACTAGGCAAAAACTTCAAATCACCTGCATTAAATACATTCAAAGAGATAATGGATACTGGACAAAGAGCTAAAGAAAACCTAAAGAATAATTAATGATCAAATACAGAATATCAATAGAAACAGAAATTATAAAAATAGTTGAAAAATAAATTCTGAATCTGAGAAACATAACAACTGAAAATAAAAACTCATAGGAGATCTCTGAAAGCAGAATTGAGCAAGTAAAAGAAAGACTCAGTGAACTTAAAGATTAGTTAATTGAAAATATCCAGTCTGAGGAGAGGAAAAAAAAAGATAAAGAAAAGTGAACAGGACCTAAAAAACCTATAGGCCACCATCAAGAATATCAACATATATGTAATGGGAGTTTCAGCAGGAAAGAAAAGAAAGAAAGAGACAAAAAGAAATTAAAAATGAAAAAATGATGACTGAAAACTCCCTGCATTTGGTAAAGACATAAATGTACACGTCGAAAAACCTCAACTTTGCATCCCAGAGATGAAGCCTACTTGGTCATGATGGATGATTTTTGAGACGTGTTGTTGGATTCGGTTTGCTAGGATCTTGTTGAGAATTTTGGCATCTATGTTCATCAAGGATATTGGCCTGTAGTTCTCTTTCTTTGTTGGGTCTTTACCTGGCTTGGGTATCAATGTGATGTTAGCTTCGTAAAATGTTTTGGGGAGGGTACCATCTTTCTCAATCGCCTGGAATACCTTCAGTAGGATTGGTATGAGCTCCTCCTTAAATGTCTTGTAAAGTTCTGCTGGAAAGTCATCTGGTCCACCTCTCATAGAAACAAAAACTAAGTATCACATGTTCTCACTCATATAGTAGACCTTGATCATCCAACGTACTACCACAAGAAAATGACTGACAGTGGTGGGAAACTATGGGGAGGGGGAGGGCGATGGGATTAATGGTGATAAATATCTGTCTGGGGATGGGGAGACACCTCTTGTCATCAAGGGTGCCTGAACGAAGCAATTTTGTATGCCTAACCCCTAATTGTACCCCATAATACCATAATAAAAAAAAATTAAAAAAAAAAAAAAAAAAAACCTCAACTGACTTCAAGTAGGGTAAAAACAAAGAGACCCACACTAAGGCACATTAGAAACAGATTATTGAAATTCAAAGACAAAGAGATAATATTGGAACAACAAAAGAAAAGTACTCATTATATACAAGGGAGCCTTAATAGTATGAAAGATAAAATTTTCATCAGAAATAATGGAAGGCAGAATTTAGCAGGATAACACGTTTAAATGATGGAAGAAAGAACCAAACCTATCAACCAAGAATGGGATATCCATCAAAATTGTTAGAAATGAGAGAAAAAATAGACATTCTCAGGTAAGTAAAAGATGGCAGAAGCTCATTATTAGAACTGCCCAATTAGACATGTTCATGTCCTTTGTTTTAATTGAAAAGATACTAGACAGTAAGTCAAAGCTATATTAAAAAATTAACCCTAGTAAAGATAACAGCAAAGATAAATGCAAAAGCAGTATTATTGCACTTCTGTGTTTGTAAATACTGTTTGTGTTTCTTATATGATTTAGAAGCTAACTCATAAAACAGTAGTCATACATTTTTATTAACGAGCATAAAATCTATAAACATGGAATTTGTGACAATAACAACATAATGGTTGTTATGGAAGCAGACCTTTTGTGTGTTATTGAGGTTAAGATAGTATCAATTCAAATTAGATTGTTGTAAATTTAGAATGCTAATAGTAAAATGTTTAGATGCTTCCATGGTAACACTTAAGAAAATATCTATATGTATAAACATAGAAAAGAAATAGCAAGGCTGGTTTCAGTGGCTCATGCCTGCAATCTCAGCACTTTAGGAGGTCATGGTGGGAGGATCACTTGAGTCCAGGAGTTTAAGACCAGCCTAGGCAACATAATCTGCCTCTATAATCTGCCAGGGAAGAGGGGAGCACACTTTATCAACAAGGGTACCTGCATAATGAACATTTGCATATCTAACCCTGAAATGTACCCCATATATTCAAAATAAAAAAATCTTTAAAAAAGAATGAATGAATGAATGAATAAATAAATAAAAACTATCCGGGTGGTGGCATGTACCTGTATTCCTAGCTGCTTCAGAGTCTGAGAAAAGAAGATCACCTGAGCCCAGGAGGTCAAGGCTGTGGTGAGCCACGATCGTGCCACTGCACTCCCGCCCAGGCAAAAGAGTGAGACCCTGCCTCAAAAACAACAAAATCAACAACAGCAACAAAATAGCAAAAAACTGCAGAAGTAGGTTCTTTCTTATCAGAAGTTATTCTAATTGTAAGTGAATTGCACTATTCAATTAAAAGACACAAATTGTCAGAATAGAATACAAAATATACAATTCAGCTATATGTTACTTATAAAAGACTCATTTTATTTTACTTTTTGTGATACCTAATGGATAACTTCAATTTTTAAAATTCATATAAGAATTTGTCATTCAAAACAAATTTTGTGACTTTTGTGCCCACTGAAGACATTCCATCATCTATTTTATTACTATGTGAAAGTCTCATTTAGACCAAAGACATAAACAGGTTGAAAGTGAAATGATGGAAAAAGATATTCCATACAAATGTAAAAAAATGAAATTTAAATAGCAATACTAAGATCAGACAAAATAAACATTCAGACAAAAAGTTATAGATACAAGGAAAGTCACTGTATATTCATATATAAAATATAATTGGGGATATTGCTATCATCTTTACAGAAATGAAAAGAATTATAAGAGAATACTAAAAACAATTATATACCAACAAATTAGATAATCTAAATGAAATGAAAAATATCTTTAAATATACAAGATTACCTAAACTGACTCAGATGAAATAGAAAACTTTGACAGAACTATAACAAGTAAAAATAGTGAATTAAAAATCAAAGACCTCCCCAAAACAATAACGAAACTTCAGGATGAGATTTTTCTGGTGACTTCTACCAGATATTTAAATTAGCAGCAATCCTTCGCAAGCTCTTCCAAAAAAGTATAATGGGAGCGAGCATTCCTTAACTCATTCTATTAGATAAGAATTACTATTGTACCAAAGCCAGCTGAAGACATTAAAGAAAACAATTACAGAATAATATCCTTTATAAATCTCATAATTATAGATGCAAAAATTTTCAATAAAGTATTAGCAAACCAAACTCAACAACGTACTGAAATTTTTTGCACCCTGACCAAGTGTGCTTTATCTCAAAGTTGCAAAGTTGATTCAACATAAGAAAAACAATCAATGTAATAAGCACCACATTAATAGTACAATGTGGTGTATATTCTATGCCCTCCTAAGACAGGAAAAAGAAGGATACCTGTTTTCTCCAGTGCTATTTAACATTGTGTAGGAAGTTCGAGCCAGATAAATTATGCATGAAGCAAAATAAATGACACCAGGTTGAAAATGAAGTAAAATTGTTATTATTTTCTAAATAATTCTATATTTAGAAAATCTCAACTAATTCACAAAAGAAAACCCTACAAAAGCTAATAAATTAATTCAGCAAATTTGTAAGGCGCAAATCAACACACAAAATGAGTTGTATTTATATGAAACAGTAATCAGCAATTCGAAATCAAAATTAAGAAAACAATTTCATCTGCAACAACAAAAAAATAATACACATGAATTAATTTAACTGAGACGGCAAAACACTGGTGCACTAACGGAAAAATAATTAAAGATCTAAATATATTAAAAGATGACCATCCTCATGAATTGGAAGACTTATAATTGTTAAAATGTCAATACTACTCAAAGTGATGTATAGATTCAAAGTTATCCACAGCAAAATTCCAATGGTCATTTTGCAGAAATGGGAAACGCATCCTAAAATTTATATAGAAATGTGAGGAACTGCAAGTGGCCGAAATCATATTGCAAAAGTAAAACAAAGTTGAAGAGCTCACTTCCTGATTTCCTGACCCAGCAATTCCATGCCTCAGCATTGACCCTCAGATAATTGAAAAGTAATACTCAACCAAATATCTGTATACAGTTGTTCATAGCAGTACTATTCCCAAGATCCAAAATGTGTAAATAACCCAAATGTCCATCAAATGTTAATAAATGAATAAAACATCGCGTATGCGTATGATAGAATATTAACAATAAAATGACTGAAGTAACAGTATACATTATAATGTGGGTAAAACTATAAAATATTATGCTATGTGAAAGAGACCAGATACAAAAGGTCACGTATTGTATGGCTGCATTTATATAAAATTTAATATAATATCATAGATTACTTAAGAGAGCAGAAAGTACATAGGGAGCTGCCGGGGCCAAGTAGAGAGAAAATGAGATTGACTACTTAATTAGTATGGACTTTTCTTTTGTGGTGATGAAAATATTTTGGAAGTAAGTAGAGAGGCAGTAGAGAGGCACAACATTGTGAATATGATAAATGCCACTGGTTTGTCATAAGAAATAAGTCATGAGTAATAAATATCACACTTGTCATTTGGTTTATGAAAATTTCACAAGGCTCAACATTTATTCTAATTTGAGCCGGCCTTTTTTCATACAGCATCTTCTTTCCTATGCTAAATCTTCAGGCTGTGTTTCAGTAACCTTGAGCTACCTGAACAGAGATTGGTCAATGTTGCCTGACCTATAGTTACTATAGATCATGCACTTCTCGATTTTGTTGACCTTGTGAGCAGGTCATTTATGTTTATTATTTAAAAGAATGTATTGTATATTGCTCCTACAATTTCTGTAACATATCATGAGCTTTTTGGGGGGCAATAAAACTTGTAAAAATTGGGTTCTGCCAACAAACACCAATGTAGAGGACTTTATTACTGAGTAATTATAAGCCGTTTTTTATTATATATAATAACCTACATATAAAGTAGACTTGAAGTGACTTTCCACACAAAAATAAATAAAACGTTGTTAATGCAAATTAAATGAAATTAGTATTAGCATTCTGTTCTGCTTTAATGTAGCCTAATCTGTCATAAACTTTATAAAATGGCTTTGGTCTAATTGCCTGTAGTTCTCTTTCTTCCATTTCCTCCCACACACCAGTTTTGTTTCATTGTTAATTTATATTTGTTCAATATTATTCTATTTTATTCTCTGTCTCATCCTATTTTTATGTATTTGCATGTGCCTTTGTTTGCAACTGCTTATGAAACCTCACGGATGCCCTCCATTACCCTCAAACCTGAATTCTCTGCTCCCTGTCATAGCCTGTCTTCAAGAGAGGGTTGGTTGTAAATGTGAATCAATTTCTCCAGTTTCCATCAAGAGCTGTCACTGAAGTTACAAACGAGATCACAGATGGATTGGCCATTCAGGTTGTGGTGACTTTGTGTTTGCATAACAAAAACAAAAACATTCAAACCACATCTACACTTTCAGAGCGAATACATAAACTTGCCATGTGGTGAAGAAAACATATCCCCATCTTACCTGTCCAGTGATCAGTCCACACTGACTAAAGGGAAGGCAGCAAGGAAGTTGGGGCTGATTTCAGAGCCCTGTTTCCAGGCAATGCCATTTGGAAAACTATGCATAACCATAAAATTAGAGGTAAAAGCTAGAAGGAAGAGAGGAAATTAATATTATTTAATTATATAATGGCCCATATGAAAAAAAACCAAAACAACCTACTAAATATTTGAATACTAGAAAAATAAGAAAATTTAGAGAATTTGGTGCATTAAGGGAAACAAATAGCTAGTTTTCCTAACCACAGAAATGGGAATGAAAGAAGGAATAGCACTTGCACTCATAATAGAATTGAAAATTATAAGGTTCCTATAAATAAACGAGTAAAAATGTGTGGAAATCATTTATGGAGAAATAACTAAAGGACATAAAATAAAAACTAAACAAAGGGAAAAATATGTTGGTGATGAAGGAGTTGATGTTGTAAAGATGAAAAATCTCCACAAGTTAATATGCTAAGTTAATGTATTAATATTAACATATAATCTAATAAAAATCATAGCAGTACTTTTTAAGAAACCTTGACAAAATCTGCAATTCATAGGGCAGGAAAGAATAATTTTTTTTTAATGAGTAAACAGCAACAAGAAAGAATATATTCCCTAGAAGATAACAAGAAGTATTAATTAAAAGCGAAAAGTAATAATTCACAAAAGAAACTTTGCTGGAATTTTCACCAGATTCAAACTTCTATTAACTTGCATTCCCACTGAAATCTTCCCACCCCCAGCTTCCACCCTGCATGAACTTGATTTATAAAAGTAATATCAATCTGATGTATTTATCTTCCCAGAAATTTGGGACTTACTGTAGTTTAATTTCATTCTCACCATGTGTTCATTTAATCTGTGAGCAAACTATTGCTTATAACTCTAAATTTTTTCTTACTTGCGTCTCACCCTTTTTAATTTCTAATCTGGTTAGAAATACCCTCAACTGTACAAAATCACATTATAACAACCTCATTAGGGGTTTCAAAGTGTTCACTTGTGTTCCATTCTGATCTATTTCTTTATGCTACAGCCATAATAAACTCCTGCCTATATATATATATATATATATAACAAAACCGAACACAACTACTCCTCCAAGCTTATCCAATTACATTAGAGTTTTGTGGTTTTTTTGCTTTCTTTTATAAATACTGGCAGTGTTCATTCAGATTTAAAAAGTCACTTGAAAACAACGTTAAATGGCACAGGAGGTTTCCCTCACACACAGATAATCACATTTGAAACAGTAGATATCAAAGTCTGTTTTGCTGCTATGTCAAAATAATTTAGACTTGGTAATTTATAGATCATGCACATTTATTGCTCACAGCTCTGAAGGTCGAGAAGCCCAAAATCAAGTTGCCAGCACTTTTGGCGTGAAGTAAGGGTCCATTCCCCATAGCTAATGCTTTTATGTGTCTTCACATAGTGGAAGGAACAAACAGGCTCCCCCAGTTTATAACTTCTAAATTATCTGGTGGATGTAAAATGAGAACATGACTTTTCTAACTCTAAAGCTCTCATTTTTATAAGAGCACTAATTCTGTTCATGATAGCGGTTGGAGCTGTCATGACAAAAATCACCCGCCCCCAACTCTCATCTTTTCATATTTTTGCATTGGAAATTAGGTATCAACATACAATTTTTATGAAGACACAAATGTTCAGACTATAGCAGTAGACACATGCTACCCATCTTTGAGGTATTTGGGTTGTGTTTATTTGTTTTCAGTTTCCTTTCTTACAGGCTTCATAACCTCACACAGGGGTCTTTGTTGAA
Source organism: Tarsius wallacei (assembly GCA_963574415.1). Classification (NCBI taxonomy): domain Eukaryota; kingdom Metazoa; phylum Chordata; class Mammalia; order Primates; family Tarsiidae; genus Tarsius; species Tarsius wallacei. The sequence goes on along the minus strand of CAUYQG010212211.1, from coordinate 1,330 downwards.
TTCCCCATGCAGACTTTGTTTCTACCCACCTTGAAATGAAAGCTTTAAGCCATAGAGGATTATCAGAGGTATTTGGAGTAGACATAAACTTTAGCACTTGTGTACATATCTGAAGTTATGCTTTAGACATTTTCTATTGGGCTATGAGAAGGATTCTTAGGACTTCCTCATTTTTTTCTGCCAGATATACATGTGCATGCACTCACACATATTTTTTAGTATTTTCTGTGTTCATTACTCACAAGAGTTTTTCAGCCTATCTTGTTTGCCATAATGCTGGACATAAAAATTCTCTCAAATAATAATTTTGTTTATACATTTTGAAAAGAGTTTAAAGCATGTAAGTTAACTTTAAACAATTGTATGAAAATATTTTCTTATTTTTAATTTTAAAGATGTGGGGTACAATTCAGGATTAGGTATGCAAGTGGTCATTGTACAGTTAAAGTTTGGGCCTCCCTTTGATCCCTAGTTTGCCTGATTTGAGATCAGGCACCCTTATTGATGTTGTGTTCCCCCTGCTTTCCCCACAGCATTGTCCTGTTATTGCCAATTCCTTTCTTAAAGTATTATGGTAAATGTTCAGGGTCCACTTATGAGTGAGAACATGTGGTACTCTGGTCTTTGTTTCTGTGATAGATCAATGAGTATCTAAATCCACCCAAGTTGCTACTAAGTCCATATGTTTGTCCTTCTTTATGACTGCATAATATTCCTTTGTGTATATGCACCACATTTTTAAAATTCAGTCCAGTTTCGCCGTGCAGCATTGTTGGTTCCATGTTTTTGCTATTGTGAATAGTGCTGTAATGAACATGTGTGTGCAGGCATCTTTTTTGTAGAATGATTAGAGTTCCTCTGGGTGTATTCCCAGTAGTGGGATTGCTGGACCATATGGAAGGTCAATGTCTAGTTCTTTTAGAAATCACCACACTGCTTTCCAAGGAGGTTGCACTAGTTTGCATTCCCACCAGCAGTGTAGAAGCATTCCTTGTTCTCCTCATCTTCGCCAGTGTCTTGTTGTTTCTTTTAATAATGATGGTCATTCTTACGGGGGTTAAGACAGCTCCCCAAAATGGAAGTACTTTCTACAGTCATGGATTGTAAGAATTAATATTGTTAAAATGACAATAAAACCCAAAGCAATTTACATAGTTAATGCAATCTCTGTCAAAATAGCAATGACAACTTTTACAGAAATAGAAAAAAATGATCCTTAAATGTATATGAAACCACAAATGACCCCAAGTATCCAAAGCAGTCCTGAATTAAAAGCTAGAGGCATTGCATATAATACAAAACTACAGTACCAAATTTGCATGGTACTGGC
>CAUYQG010212206.1:0-10678 GCA_963574415.1 Tarsius wallacei | reverse complement strand
CCCGGCTAATTTTTTTGATTTATTGTAGAGATGAGGTCTCGCTTGCCCAGGCGGGTCTCGAACCCGCGGGCTCAGGCAATCCACTCACCTCAGCCTCCCAAAGGCGCGGGATTACAGGCTGAGCCACCGAGCCCGGCAATTCCTTCTTTTCAATTCTCCTTTCTCCCTACCTTGTCCCCAGACAAGAAATGATCTGCTGTTACTAGAGATCAATTTGCATTTTCTAGAATTAATGTAAATGGAATCAAGCAAAAAATAGTTATTTTGATATTTATGTGTGTTGTTGCACATGTCCATAATTCATTACTCATGCATACATACTGCAGTTTGTTTCATTTACCTATTTGTGAACATTTGGTTTGTTTCCCGCTTTTCACTATCATAACCAAAGACACTATGAATACTTGTGGAAAGTCTTTTAGTGGACCATGCCTTCATTTCTCGCTGGTAAACATCAAAAAGTATTTAGGCATTTAGAAATGACTGGAATATAATGATAAGTGAATGAATGTTCAATATTTAACAAAACAAAACAACAACAAAAAATAACCAAAAAAAAAACCTACCAAACTGTTTCCCACAGTGGCCTTTTATATTCCTCAACTACAGGGTACATAAGTTCTGTCACCTCCTCATACCCTCCATTTGGTATGGCCAGTCTTTTTTATATTAACCATCCTAATAAGCCAGTAGTAGTATCTCATTGTGGTTTTAATTGCATTTCCATGATGAGTAATAATGTTGAATCCTCACTCTGGTGATTATTTGCCATCCAAATATCTTTGGTGAAATGTCTATTTAAAGATTGCTTTTTTTTTTTAACTGTTTTCCCAGCACATAGTTTTGAAAATTCCTCATACATTCTGAATTTGAAAATGTTTTCTTCCAGACTGTGGCTTGTCTTTTCATTCTTTCGTCAGTGTCTTTTAAAAAACAGAAGGTTTGTGGGCTTTTTGTTTTGGTAGTGTCTAGCATCATTTCTTTCTTTTATGAATTGTACTTCGCATGCTATACTTAAGAAATCATGAAACTATAAAACTTGTGGAAGGAAATCTTTGTGACTTTAGGTTAAGACTAAGAATTCTTAGATACAATGCCAAAAACACAATATATAAAAGAAGAAATGGGCAACCCCTCGGGTCCCCTCCCATTGTGGGAGCTTTTATGTCCTCTTAATAAATGTTGCTTTCTAGGGAAAAAAAAGAAGAAATGACAAATTAGATTTTATCAAAATTAAAAAAAAAAAACTACTATTGAAAGACAAAAAATAAAAATACAAGCCATAGGCTGGGAGAAAACATTTGCAGATTATATGAGAAAGTCTAAAAATAGACAAGATTTGAATAGACACTTAATTCAAAATTATATAAATGGTTTTGCAATTTTTGTATATAGATCAATGAATAGATCCAAGTTTACTTTTTGGCATAAGGAAATCTAATTGTTATGGTAAAATTTGTGGAAATGACTATCCTTCTCAGCTAAATTGCCTTAACACCTTTAGAAATAAGCCACTGTCATCAGCCAGGCTGTGGCCCATGTCTGTGTCAGCACTTTGAGAGGCAGAGGCAAGAGAATTGCCTGAGTGCACAGGTTCGAGACCAGCCTGGGCAATAGGGCGAGGCCTTGTTTCTACAATAAATAAAAAAAAAATTAGCTGGATGTGGTTATGCATGCCTGTAGTTTCAGCTACTTGAAAGTCTGAAGCGGAAGGATTGCCTGAGCTCAGCAGGTCGAGGCTGTGGTGGCAGTGAGCATGACACTGCACTGTAGCTTGGGTGACAGAATGAGACTCTAACTCAAAAAAAAAAAAAAGAAAGAAAGAATACATTGTCCACATGTATGTGGGTTTATTTATGGATCTGTATTCTGTTCCGTTAATCTATGTATATCCCAATACAATAATCTACCTTTGTAATAAGCTTTAGATCAGAAAACGTTAGTCACTCAACGTCGTTGTTACTTTTCAATGCTGCTCTGCTATAAGTAGTTCCTTCATCTTTCTGTATCTATTTTAGAATCAACTTATCAATTTTTACCACACAAAATCCAAAAAACAAAACACAACAAAAAAATCCAGAACTTTTAGAATTTTAAATAAGCTTATTTCAAATCTATAGATTCAGTTAGGGAAAATTAAAAACTTGACAATATTGAATATCGCCATCAATGAACATCATATATCTCTTCATTTATTTAGGTCGTTGTTAATTTCTCCCAGCAATATTTGACAGTTTTAGTGTGCCGGCCTTCACATATTTTCTCAGATTTTTTTCATTTTTATTGTTATTAAATTGTATTTTTTCTAATTTTAACTTCTGTGTATTTTTTGGTATATATATATAATGATTAATTTTTGTATGTTAATATTTTATCCTGCCACCTTGCTAAGTCTGTTTGGTTCTAGTTTTGATATCTCTTGTAGAGTCCATCAGATTCTTTATATACATGATCATATCATTTGTGAATCAAGGGAGTTTGATTTCTTTCTTTTCAGTATAAACACCATTTACTTATTTTCCTTGCCTTATTTTACTAGTTGGAACCTCAGGCAGGTTTAGGTTAATGAATAGAAGCGGTGAGGAAAGAAATCCTTGTCTTATTCCTAACTTAGGAGGAAATCATTCAGTGTTTTACTATAAAATATGATGCTGACTCTAGGCTTTTGGTATTATTTTACCATGTTTAGCAAGTTCCTTTTTATTTCTAGTTTTCTAGAAGATACCATCACACCTCAGGAACAGTTATGGATTTGAACAAATGCTTTTTTCTGCATTTATCAAAAGAAGCATGTGGTTTTTCTTTTATATATGTATTTTTTAGAAAGCAGAATTTATTAAGAGGACAGAAAAGCTCCCACAGTGAGAAGGAACCCAAAGGAGTTGCCCTCTTTTTTAGTTTATTAATAGGGTGATTTTTGAGTGTTAAACCAAATTTCCATTTTCAAGATAAGCCCCACATCACCATAATGTATTATTATTTTTATATATTGCTGACTTCAATTACTATTATTTTTAAAGAATTTTAAGAATTCTTATCCTTGGCCATATTCATAAAAGATATTGGATTATAAGATCTTTTTTTCTTTTCTTGAATTTTTATTGTCTTTTTTTTTTATCTGGGTAATGTTGGCGCCACAGAATTAGTTAGAAAGTATCCCCTATCCATCAATTTTCCTAATAAACATGTGTATAACATATAACATGAGTTAATTTTGATTTTAAAATACTATGCATATATTTATCTACTTTTCATCTCTCGATACCTATCTATCTATCTATCTACCTACCTATCTATCTATACACACATGATATCAACCGAATGCTATTTTTTAAATTTATTTTTTATTTGAAAGATATGGGGTACAACTTAGGATTAGGTATACTAGTGGTCATTGCATAGGTAAAGTTTGGGCCTCCCTTTGGTCCCCACTTCACCTGGTTTGAGATCAAGTACCATTATTGATGCTATGCTCCTCCCCTCCACCCCACCCCAGGCAGTTCCTGGCTACTGTCAATCCCTTTCTTATAGTATTATGGTAAAAGTTCAGAGTTCGCTTATGGACGAGAACATATGATACTCAGTTCTTTGTTTGTGATGAATCACTGATTATTACAGAGTCTAAGTCCATCTAAGTTGTTGTGAAGTTCATAATTTTGTTCTTCTTTATGGCTGCATAATATTCCATTGTGTATATGTACCACATTTTTTTTATCCAGTCCAGTTTTGACGGGCAGCATGGTTGGTTCTGTGTTTTTGCAATTGTAAAGAGTGCTGCAATAAGTATGTGTGTGCAGTTATATTTTTCCTCCGGGTATATTCCCAGAAGGGGCATGGTGGGGTCGATTTCTAGTTCTTTTAGGACCCGCCACACTGTTTTCCACAGAGGTTGAACGAGTTTGCATTCCCACCAACAGTGGAAAAGCATTTCCTTTTCTTCACATCCTCACCAGCATCTGTTGTTTTTTGTTTTATTAATGATGGCCATTCTTTTTGCAGTTAGGTGATATCTCAATGTGGTTTTGATTTGCATTTCTCTGATGATTAGTGAGGCTGAGTATTTTTTGCATGTGTGTGTTGGCTGCCCACATGTCTTCTTTTGAGAATTGTCATGTCTTTTGCCCACTTTTTTTCCCTTTTTTGAGTTGGAGTCTCACTCCATCGCCCAGACTGGAATGCAGTGGCATGCTCATGGTCACCTCAGCGTCAACCTGCTGGGTTCTGGTAATCCTTCTGCCTCAGCCTTCCAAGTAGAACTACAGGTGTGTGCTACGGCGCCCGGCTAATTTTTTTATCTATCGTAGAGATGAGGTCTTGCCAAGTTGCCCAAGTTGGTCTCGAACCGGCGGGTTCAGGCAATTCACTTGCCTCGCCTTCCAAAGTGCTGGAATTACAGGCTGAGCCACCAAGCCTGGTCTACCCATTTTTTAATGGGTCTGTTTGTTTTTTTTCCCCCTTTCAGAATGTTTGAGTTTCTTATAGATCCTTAGGTCTTTGTCAGATATGCAATTGGGAAACATTTTTTCCCTTTCTGTGGGCAGTTTTCCCACTCTCTTGATGGTTTCTTTCTTTTTTTTTTTTTTTTTTTTTTGAGTGGAGTCTCTATCTGTCTCCCAGGCTGGAGTGCAGTGGCATGCTCACGGCCACCGCAGCTCAACCTGCTGGGCTCAGGCAATTCTTCTGCCTCAGTCTTCCAAGTAGCTGGAACTACAGGTGCATACCACCGTGCCCAGCTAATTTTTTTTATTTATTGTAGAGATGAGTTCTCACCAAGTTGCCCAGGCTGGTCTCAAACCCTTGAGCTCAGGCAATTCTCTCGCCTCAGTCTCCCAAAGTGCTGGGATTATAGGCTTGAGCTACCATACCCGACCTTCTTGATGTTTTTTTTCCTTTGCAGAAGCTTTTCAGTTTGATGAGGTCCCACTTGCCAATCTTATCACTTATGGCATGTGTTTTTGGGGTTTTGATCAAAATCTGGTTGTCTATTCCAGTTTCTGTGAGGGTGTCTCCTGCATTTTCTAAGATTCTTAACATTTGAGGTTTTACGTTTTGGTATTTGATCCATTTGGAGTTGATTTTTGTGTATGGTGATAGATAAGGGTCCTGTTTCATTCTTCTGCTCGTGGATACCAACCTAATGCTATTACTATGATCTGCTGGATGGTAGGAATTAGGAAGCTTTGTTCATATTTTTCCTTATATATTTACATATTGATTTTGTGATTTATAAATTATCTCAATGTATGCATTAAAAGTAAAAAACTATATTATGATACTCTGTAATAAAATAGAAGCTGTCAGCATATTAAGCTTATTGCCAGAAAATCAAAGTTTTTCAACAAGTTTCATGAGAATCACTAGTTTATCCAGAGTCCTACAAAGTGGTCATCAGTAAGTATGGTTGCTTTTGGGAAATAATAAATCCAACTATTTCACAAACTACCAATTTGAGATGTATGATTAGTAACTATTTCCAAAAAATTATTTTATTAATAATTATATTCTTAAGGGTTGTGCATACATTGCAAGGACTATATGATAAGTAACTCTCATGTATTTTTCAGCTATCATTTCATGTTATTTTCAAAATATTGAAGTATTAATGTTTACAGTAGTTAAATTTGAAATTATGCCAATTTCCATTTCGCAAAAACAGAATGATGGTGTAAAAGTAATTAATTACAACATACAATAAAGATAAAATAATGATGGAAATATTTAAAAATGTAGACTATCATTAATAACATGTGTGAACAGAACTCTAGTTTGAATAAAAAATATGAATTCTATCATATCAGATAATTTAAATATATAAATCAAGTATGCAATAAGAAAAGTGGCTTTAATTCCCCATTGTTAAGGAGGCTGATGATGTTTAATATTTAGTTATTTCTCTTCCTTGGAGTATCACCTGATGAGGAAGTGGAAATTGAACTTTTATTTTCTATATTTTTTTTTAAGCTAGAAGACTTTCATTTAGTATTTGCTCCATTTTTTTCTTTCTTTAAAAAGCAAGATGCAAACCTTCTTTAAACAGAGTTCCTGTGTCAGAAAATACCACCTGGTGTCTTATTTTAGCTATGTAGCTGTAAAATTGGAATGTATGCATTATTCTGGGAGAACAGTAAAACAGACTCTTGTTATTTGGCCTGAAACAAGCTGGAGATTTAGATGAACTTTCTAGGAGGTAATTTAAACATTGTTCTTTCTCAATGCAACTCATTATCTCCACAAATTTATGTATATACTAAAAATTTTAAAGGAAAAGTATTTCCTTTAAAAAGTTTCAAGTTATGGGTAACTGATGAACTGTGATAACATCCATTGAGGAATGGATGGTCCTCCATCGAGGAAACATTGAGGACTTCCTATAAAATTTGTATCATATGGGAGTGAAAATCTGGTTTCGAGAATTAATCTCCATTCCTGGGTCAAGATTTTTAGGGAAAGATGAACGCATTCAAAGAGATGCTTGATGAAGGAGAACATTATATATTGAACAAGTAGCATTAGCTAATACAAAAGCTTTAGAGAAAAAATTCAAACATCTAGTCATAAATTGTTGCTCCCTACAATTTTTCACACAAATTCTTCTTAATTAACTTAAGGTTGAGATTTTATGCTGGGTTTCCATTATGTTATGGTGTGTTTGCTGTAGGCTTTCAAGAGTCTGATAACTGAAGGTAACAAGAACAAGTGTGGTAGTTGGAAAGTGTCTGCCATACCCTCATAAACATAAAGGTTATGTTAGTATATATTAAGATCACATTGTACCTTGTCAGTTGCAAGAGAAACATGGATCAGTTAATGAGGACAACATAAACACCACTTTGCTATTCTGAGAAGTAAGGAATAGAACTTTACATAGCCTGTTTAGAATGTTACCATCATGATTATAGAAGGTCTGTTTGTTTATCTTCTAAGATTAGAAAATGAAAGAAGAAAGGTAGGGAAATGGAAGACAGTTCAAAGCACTAACACTATTCAAAAATCTCCATATCATTTCTCTTGTTTTCCAGTTACCTTATTGCTTGAGTATGATCTTTTACTGATATAAATATGTATCAGATTGTTTGGCATATCATATAAATGATGCCCATTTTAATGTCATGGGTTGTTTTCTTTGCTACAATTATATTAAGTTTGAATCAAATTTTAAAAGTATTCAATTATGTAAATTTCCAATTATGAGCTAAGAAACTAAAATTAGCATAGGGTGGATTATAAGATGACAATTGCATGTATATGGATGCCTGCAGTTGTCATTGGAAAAGCATGCAATTTTCAAATATGTTTGTTTTATTTGCGACCTTTATTGGTGTCTACCATTCAAATTTTGAGTTTACTGTGCATCAAATGGCAACTAGTAGGCAATCACTGAATGTTGAATATTTCACAATGAATAAATATGTACTGAGATCTCAGTCTATACATAAATTATGCAAGCCAGGAGACTTGTGTTTCAGAAATGTGTGTACTAGAGAAACAAAAACAGTTCAGAGGTCCTTTGGATAAATATGTAGAAGGACAAAGGGATTATGAGAAAAACAAAAACCTAAAGTGTAAACAAAATTTCAAAGATAAAGATGAATAAACACATTTCTAATAGATAGTAATGGAGAAACTGGCCAATGCCTAGATGTCATTCTTCTGGTTGGCTCATGCGAAGAGCTAAACAATGTATCTGGCATGTGGATGTAAGAGTTTGAAAGCAAATATTCCCTGGACCACCTTGCTAAACAAGCTCCAATTTCTAAGACTCATATCCCTTGGTTTCTACAGTGAGGAAGCATGGAATGTTTTGCATTTCTGCCTAGAAATGTTATTTTACATAGACTTAAATATTTAAATCCTTTACAGGATTTGGCAGCATGAGTGAAAAATGACACTGGTCTAGAAATTCTGGCCCCAGTTCTGTCACTAATCAGGTGTGTGATTTAGTTAAGCCACTTAACCTCTTAAGCTACAATGTCATTATCTATGAAATATCTGTACTGCAAGTACAGATTAAATAAAATAATGTGCTTGGAGAGGTTTTTAAAAATTAAAACACTTCATAAATATAATTAAAGACTATTCTATCATATTCCACACTCCCTTGAGTAAAGAATCTTCATTCTTTTGCAATAATATTTATGTTATTTAAAAACATGTAAGATCCTTATTAAGAATTCATGCAAACATTTATTTGTCCCTGAGCACATCTTAGCTGTTCAATCATTAAATCTTACTCAGCAAATTAAGCTATTATCCATTTCTTTCTATTTTTAACCTAATACCATGGAAGTAGAAGAAAATATTCCCATTACTAACTCATAAATAAAACAATACATATTTGTTCATAGTGAATATCACCAGGTTAACATTGTTTAATCAGGCAATACAATTTAATATATCATTCATTTGATAGATAAATAAAATTGTATACAGCATGGCATTCCAAATAGTCTTATAGATTAGTTTATATTTTTCACATAAAACAAGCTGTCACTACAACTCTTTTTATTTATTTTTTTGGTTTATATATAAAATTATTCTACTATCTAGAATAAACATTGCAGCAATAATACACTGTGGGAATATTCAAATAAAATGATTTGATGTTCTTAAAAAATTGGCTAATTTAATATGCTCTAGTTTTTCTTAAGATAACTATTATGAGAACAAAACAAAAATACAGTTCATTTCAATTTGACCACCCTTTATATATATCTTATAGATCAGATTATGTGAAGCTTTTAATATCTTCTTTGATAATTATGGAATCTTGACATGTTAACTATCATCTCTGGCCCTCTGCTTCCCAATTGTAAAAATCTAATCAATATCCACTTTTCTTTAACAGAGCACATTTTAAGTTCTATAAGCAATAAAAGTTAAAGGGGGGAATAGAAATTACAGCAATTATAAATTGAGAAATCTTTTTTATTGTCAATGTGATACAATGAATGCTGGAGCACTATTTGTACAAAATTGCATTATGATTCCATCTTTTCCTGGTGAGGCAGTGCATTTAATTTCCCTGTTCAGCATACTTACCAAATCAAGTTAGGTATGGGTAAGAATTTTGAAGTCTTAGTCTCTCAGCGAGAGAGGGCAGCAATAGTCAACTCTTTAGCTAAACCATAGGAGCATTCCATGCTGTGATCCCTACACTTTAGCCTCATCTGTGTCTTTTCTGTCTTCAATTTGCACTCTAGCAATATTGTGTCTATCTCTGCAACCCATATAGGACATGCTGTTTCTAGCCCTCTGGTCTTTCATGCATGCTGGTTTCTCTGCCCCTTCCACCTTTCCCAACCAATTAAATACTGATCATTTTTCAAAACTCAGATTAGACTTCACCTTAAGGAAGATTTCTGATTACCCCTCCTTCTAAGCAGGATTGAATCTTCTACCATGAATGTTCTTGTAACATAAAGTCCCTGTGGCATCTTTCCCCTTATTGACTAGCATGGAAATGATCCATGGCTATTTTTTCAAAGCTGAAAGTTAGATCTTAATAATCTTTTTTTCCTCAGAACTTAGTCCAGTGGCTGGCATGCAGTTACTCAATTTATGCTTTTTGAACTGAACTGAAGAAAGCTTAGAGATAATCTAAGCTCAATCTTTGAGATAATCAAATAAGTTTATAAGACCTTCTTAGCAAAATAATTAAATTAGATATGAAAATATATATAATTTCTAATTCACTACAGCTGAAAGTATACACTGTGTGATAAAATATTAACTGACTTACCTGGATAAAATTAGGATAGCATTCACTTTTCTGATGTATTTCAATATAAAAATCAGTTTTTCTTTAGATAGGCATATTATAAAACGGATTACCTCAATTTATAATTATATCTTTAGAACTCATTTTTGTCTCTTAAGGTACTTTAAATATTTGGTGGGGACAAGTGTGTGTGTCCTATCTATGGCAAGAATACATTGCAAAATTTAAGTTTTTTAAGTCATTGAATATAAAGAATTGTATAGAAATTTCTTCATTTAACTTTCTGAATGCTGTGAATGTCTAATTTGCTTTTGTTAACCAACTAAATATTGTGTTAATTAAACTTGGTGTCTTATTATAACTCCATAAATATAAGTCATGTACATATGCATATAAATTAATTTGCTCAGCTTTATTTTCTATTAATATCCATTTGCACTAAGAGACTGGAGATTTATTTTATTAATTTATAATTCACATTCTGTTTATGTACAAATAATATGTGAGGTTGGTGATTAGAAGTTTACTTTGGAGAATAAATTAGATAATCTTTTAACTTCACAGAGAAAAAAGGGATTTATAGCTGGACAAAGGTAATCAGAAGGGAGGAAGAATGATTTCAAACGCACATACAAACAAACACACAAAAATTTATTCTACTGTGGAAGCAGAATTCAGCCAAAAAAAAAAAAAAGTTACTCCTCATGTAACATGAAGTTAGGACTGTGACCTTGGAATAACATTGTTCCTACTATGATTCAGGACTTTTACATGTATTTGTGGTCTGCCTTAAAAATGTACATAAAATTCATCACATTCTTTTCTTTTTTTTTTTTTTTTTTTGAGTTGGAGTCTCACTCTGTCGCCCAGACTGGAGTGCAGTGGCCGCTCCCGGCCACCGCAGCCTCGACCTGCTGGGTTCCGGCGATCCTTCCGCCTCAGCCTTCCAAGTAGCTGGAA
>CAUYQG010212197.1:0-16030 GCA_963574415.1 Tarsius wallacei | reverse complement strand
TTGGATTTAGTTTTTTCTTTTTCTTGTTCTTTAATTTGTTAAGTTAGGCTCTTGATTTGAGATCTTTCTTTTTTAATGTAAGCATTTAGAGTTATAAATTTGCCTCTTAGTATTGCTTTTGCTGTGTTCCATAAATTTAGGTACACTGTGTTTTCATTTTCATTTCTCTCTAAGCTTTCTGATTTCGCTTGTGATTTCTTCTTTGATTCACTCATTGTTTAAGAATGTGTTGGTTAATGTTCATATATTTGTGAATTTCCAGTTTCCTTCTGTTATTGATTTCTAGCTTCATTTCATTGTGACAAGATAAAATATTTTTATGATTACAATCTTTTACAATTTATTGAAACTTGTTTTGTGGCCTAACATATGGTCTCTCCTGGAGACTATTTCATGTGTAATGGAGAAGAATGTTTATTCTACTGTTGCTCAGCAAAGCCTGTAAGAGATTAGGTTTAGAAGGTGTTTAGTATTGTTCAAGTCTACTATTTCCTTCTTGATCCTTTGTCTAGACATTCTTCTCATTATTGAAAACGGGGTATTGAAGTCTCCAGCTATTATTGTAGAACTAATTTTCCTTAATTTTGTCGACTTTTGCTGTATTTTTGGGCTCTGGTTAGGTGCATATGTATTGATAATTATTATAACTTCTTGAGAGAAGTGTATCATTATAAAATGTCCATCTTGTTTCTAGTAACAATTTTTGTCTTAAAGTCTATTTTGTCAGATGGTGATATAGCCACTCCAATTCTCTTTTGGTTACTATTTGCGTGATACATCTTTTTCTTTAACTTTAACCTATTTGTGTCTTTAAATCTGAAGTGTGTTACTTGTAGGCATTATATAATTGGATCATTAAAAAAACTTAGTCTACCAAACTCTGCCTTTTAATTGGAGTATTTAAAACATTTACATCTAATGTTATTACTGATAAGAAAGGGCTTATGCCAGTCATTTTACTACTTGTTTTCTTAATGTGTTTTTTCATTCCTTTATTTCACCGTTACTGCTTTCTTTTGTATTAGATGAATATTTTGTGGCTTATCACTTTAATTTCCTTGTGTCTTTTAATATATCCTTTTGAGTTATTTTTTCTTAATGGTTGCCTGGGTGTTATAATTAACATCTTAATTTATAACTATTTAATTCAGATTAATACCAACTTAATTACAATAGTATAAAAAAAGTTACTTTTACAGAACTCTATCCCCTCTCCACCCTTTTGTTCTGTTATTGTCATATAAATTGCATCTTTATACATTTATGCCCATCAATGCAAATTTATAATTATTGCTTTAGACAGTTGTATTTTAAACCAGATAGGATAAGAAAAGAGCTACAAACAAAAGAATTATATTTATACTGTCTTTTATAATCACCTATATAGTTACCTCGACTAATGCTCTTTATTTCCCCAAGTAGATTTGAGTAATTGTCTAGTGTACTTTCATTTTAGCTTGAAGGATTCCCTTTAGTATATTTTTGTAAGGCAGATCTGCTAGTGTTGAATTCTGTCAGTTTTTGTTTATTTGGGATATCTTAATTTTGCCTGCTTTTTTAAAGGATAGTTTTGCCAGATATAGGATTCTTGGTTGACAGTCTTTTTCTTTCAGCACTTGGAATGTGTCATCCTTCTGCCTTCTGGTCTCCGAAGATTCTGATGAGAATTCATCTGTAAATCTTTTTGAGGATTCCTTGTGCATCTTGAGTCTTCCCTCTTGCTAATTTCAAGATTGCCTTTGGTTTTCAACAGTTTGATTATGCTGTTTCTAGGTGTGAGTCTGAGTTTCTCCTACTTGGAGTTTAAGGTTTAAAAAAATCGTATTTGATTCCTTTCCCCAAATTCCAAATATCAGCAAGTCCTGGCAACTACTTCTAAGTATATCCTACATCTCTCTCCTTTTTTTGTCTCCTCCACCACTTTCCTATTCCAAGACATCATCGCCTCTCACCTAGACTAGTAAACAGCCTCCTCACTGGTCTTCCGGCTTCCCTTTGCAACCCTCTCTGGTTTATTCTCCATCTACCAGGAAGAGTAGTGTCCTTAAAATAGTAATAAAATTACCACACTCCCCTGCTCAAACCTCCAGACTTGTCATTTCACTTTGCGTAAGATCTGAACTCAGGCCCTTTGTGAACTGGCTGTTACTTCTTCATCCCATTTCCCACTCCTTCCCTCTCCGGTGACGGCAGCCACTCTGGCTGTTTCTTCTCTTGAATATGCACGCTCAGCAACGCCTTAGGACCTTCATACCAGTTGTTCCCTTGGTCTGGGAGGTTCCACCCAAGATTGGCCCTCTCTCTTCAACCAGGGCACAGCTTAAATGTGACCCAGGGAAGCAGTTCCCCAGTTACTCCCTATCACATCATCAGCATTTCTCTCTTTTATTTTTTATTTTTTTAGAAACAGTGCCTTGGTCTGTCACTCAGGTTGGGGTACAGTGGCATGATCACAGCTCACTGTAGCCTCAAATTCCTGGGTTCAAGCAATCCTTCTGCCTCAGCCTGCTGAGTAGCTGAAACTAGAGGCATGTCACCCCACTTGGTTGCTTTTTAACAAATTATATTTTGTAGAGACGGGGTCTTGCTGTTGCCTGGACTGGTCTCTAACTCCTGGTTTCAAACAATCCTCCTGCCTCAGCCTCCCAAAGTGCTGGGATTACAGGTGTGAGCCACCACACCTGGTGGATTTCTCGTATATATTTGCCTTCCATTTACACTCTCCACTGGACTTAATCTCCATTTAAAAGGGATATGTTGGTATCTAGCTCACACTTGCATCTTTAGTGCCTAGAATAGTGGCTGACTTATAGTAAGTGCCTCAAATGCTTATTAAGAGAATCAATGTCAATACCTGTGCTCTACAGGAAGTCTTTTCTTGGAGTTGTGAAGGATCCTGGTCTGCGTCCCCATCGGAAAAGACCTGGTCCCAGGCTGCCTTTGATTTAGCTGCATTTTATCACTTTTCAATTCATTAATCACTGATCATTTTGCTAGTCTCTAAGGCAACCCTTAACCAACCGGAATATTTCATCATCCAGGACAATCTCTACCCCACTCTTCTTGGAGAACCCAGTTCCCTATCAAGGTGTTTTCCAGCCTTCCACAAGTGTGAGGGCTTGGTTGGGGGAAACTGAGGTAATGGGCTTCCTTCAGATGGGAGGTTCAAGGGATAAGGAGCTTGCTAGATTTTATAAATGATTCTTTTATGTCAGGAAGACCAAACCTTCAATGGGAGGACCAGCATATGACTATAATAAGAAAAGGTGGGTTCTCTTATCTGCAGGTCAGGTCAACAAGGAGCATTTTCGTCCCATGTTCTGAGCTCAAAGCTCTTTCAATTGCATGGAGGAAGTTAGAAGACTCAGCAGGCATTCTGAAACCTTGATGCAAAGGGATGTTCCTGGGGAAGGCAGTGCTAGGGAATCAAAAGGATCAGCTCAGCACCCAGCACACATACAAAATAAGAAAACCCCTTAGCACCTTTCAGCAGGAGATCTGAGTAGTTAGTGTTTCCATCATGAAGGGGATTCCAAATAAACTGCTCTCCACCTGGTCGCTGCACTTTGAATTCCAAAAGTCCCCAAGCAGGATATCTGGCCTAATTTCATGTTCTACCCAACACTAATGATATTCAGTTCTTGCCAAGTTATAATTCACAACACTGAAAATGGGCTGCAAAAATTTGTGACCCATCGGTCTTAGTTTCAGAGGTTACAATTTCCATTGCAGCCTCGGTATCACATATAACATCTGGCATATGGTGTCAGCTGGCCTCAAGAATTAACTCTGCTCCCCTAGTATAACAATGGAAATTGACATTGCTACTTGGGAGAGGCTCTGCTACTTCCAAGGCAGAGTAAAGCTATAAAAGTGGAAAATGGCAGTCGTGGCAGAGGAGGGGTTATCTAACCTTTGTGGAGGGGGAGAGACCATGAGCATACCGGCCAGGGCCAGGTGGGCACACAGTGTGGCTCTGGGAGGAGCAGTGGCACTAGGCAATCAGAGTGAGTGGGAGTAAGGGATGGAAGGGACAGGGCCCTCGGAACCACAGGTTGGCTTTGAGCCCAGCTCTGTCCTTTACTGACTGTTATGATCCAAAAGTAGCTTTAACTTTTCTATGTATTCACCTATTAATTGGGATTAGCTCTTTCAGGAGCTGGGAGAATTGAATGAGATGATGTATGAAGAGCACCTGCACAGAGTAGGTGAAGGTCTTCTGGCTAAGCTGGATCCCCTGGTTGAGAAGACAGGGATGGGCTGGGGACAAGGAGCCTTGGCAGAGCCCACTGGGTACCCACAGCCTGAGCCTGGCATTGAGAAAGGGTGTAGACCTGGACCTCACCCTCTTCCAACCATCCTCAGCTCCCCCAAGCCCACCAGATGCATGCCTGAGTGTGCCCACTGCTGCCAGGCCTAAGCAAACCAGAGCAGCCTTTCTTCTGCCAGGAGATGCAAGGCCCCACCCCTCCCTGCCCTCAGCCACAGCCACACGGAAGCATCTTCCAGTGCACTTTAATCAAAATTCCATCATCAGAAGAGTTCTCGTAGCATACAATGTCAGGATGGGCATGTTCACTTGGTCCTACAAATGGAATTTCCACAGATTTGCACTTCAAACATGTATGAAAAATAAAATATATAATATTTAGCTTTATAAATTTCCCCACTTCATCACTCTGTCTTTAAAATAAATGACTACCTCTGTCCAATAGATTGAGCAGCCTGGAGTCACTAGGCATGTATCAGCCAAATGACCTCCATTTTCTGAAAAAGTTCTTGGGGGAAATACTTGATGAAGATAGTCCGATGCTTACAGGAACCAACATGAATTAAAAACGAGCACACTCCTCACAGTGGGGTGAAACATCAAAAGATGGGCGCTTTCTTCTAATGGCTGCTCTTTTCTGTTGGGGAAAAAATAAATCCTCCCAACCACACCGGATGGTTGTAAAAGCTGCAACTGAACCTTGGCACCAGATGAGAAAAGAGGCTTTTTAAAGCCATACCTAGTGATGATTCAGTCAAGCGTCGGTCTGAGGAAGAGAAGATGAGGGGGGGAGCAGTGGTCTCGGCCCTTCTCCATTCTGCGTTCCCTCCACGCCCCTCTCTAGGGCCACAGGTACTCCTCTGTTCTGGGGAAGGCAGGGCTTTGTCTGGGAAGCTGGCGCTCCTACACCAGCTCAGGGGCTCCTCAGAGGAAGTACTCACAACATATGGGACACAAAGGGAAAGGCCCTTTTGCAGAGGGGGGGGACTGCTTTGCTGCGTGCTCAGTCACCAGCAGGGATGCACTCTATGCACAAGGGACACGGCCACTCCAGTGGGATGGCTGCACAGCCATTAGAGGGGACAGACAGAAGGGCCACACAGGACACCAAGGATCGGAGAAGGCGCCAGGCTGGGGCTGCGCTAGCATTTACAGGAGCTCTGAAGAGGGCTGGTGGAGGACTTCCATCCCACCTGCAGAAGGAAGTAAGATCCTCCCCCCCTTGTGGCTGGGGGCTTGTCACCTGGGGATCCTGGCACTACCCCAAACAGCAACAAATCTTGGTAAGGAACAACTAAGCTGGGGACTGATGCTGCCTCAGCCTCAGTCTTGGAGAGTCCCTGGGAATGGGCTGTGGGGGCCCCGGCCCATGCTGGCAAGAGGTTTTACAGTTTAAGTGGGGGAGTCAGTGGCCCTGAACTTCCACAGGAATAGCCAGTCCCGGCCTCCCGGACAGAGGAGAGGGCAGCTACAAGTCGAGGAGACGCTCCTCACACGTCTCCACCGGCCACTTGGAAGCCCCTCCAAACACATCAACGTTGTTGTCTACCCACGGGATGATGTTGCCCGGCATGTTTGTGGAGCAGTTGGCAATGTTGACGATTTCTTGTGCGCGAAGGACGCGGTCCCATATGTTGAACTGGCTGAGCTCCCCGACAAATGCCTGAGTGGCGTCGAACCTGCCCCCCACAGTGTCCTGGGAAATGGGAAAAAAATCTGCGTTGGAGCAGGTTCACAAGCAGACATGTTACTAATTCTCCTGGCACACGGCGGGGGGGGAGATGGGGGGAGGGGGGCCTTGAGCATTTCCCTGGGAGGGACTGGGAGTCAGGGAAATGCTCCCCAACTCTGACCATACCCCCTGACCACAGATCTCTGCAGGTTCTGAAGCTCCAAGACACGTCAGGCCTGGGAGACAGCGTTATTCAAATCATTCCATTTTATGCAAGGAAACTGAGGTTAGAAAGGGGAGACACTTGACCAAAGTCCCAAAGCCAGGGCCGGAGCTGGGCTTCCTGACTCCCAGTCCCTCCCAGGGAGACATCATGGAGGAACTGAGGAGGGGAGTGGGTTGAGGAGCTATCAGACGCAGAGCTCCCAATTACTACTTCAATTTCCATCATCAAGCCCCAGATACAGACGGAAAGCTCCATGCTTGTCTGCCCAAGACACCTTGGGTGCCCCTTCCCCTAGATGGCAGATTGCATCAGGGCAGTTCTGTGGCCTCACTCTTTACTCCCATCTCCCCCACGGGCTGAGCCTCCACACAGGTCACCTGAGTGGTCCTTGCCGGGAATCAGTTTTGAGACCCTGAGCAAGTGGCTCTGGGAAGACACCAGCCCAGCATCCTGGGACAGCTCCATACCAGGCAGGCCCTAAGAGCTTCCCGGGGACCCCTGCAAGAGTCCCTCTCATAGTACGCTCCCCAGAAGAAAGGTGGAGCCTGAGGCACAAAGTGACCTGATGATCACAGGGCAGGCCCACCTCTCTGTGTCAGACTATCTTAGAAACTCTGAACCACCAACTTGTCTGGGCCCTGACAGTACAGGCCACATTCCCATGCCTGTCCTTAGCCCCACAGACCACAGGACAGCAGGGGCCATGCTGCTGGGGACCTCGCTCCCTGAAGCTGGCTGTTGGGCCATAGTGGTCAGGTCTAGGGGACTGACAGCTGGGATGGGGCAGGGAACAGCTGTAGGCCTGGCTTTGTGCTGCTTGGCCAGCCCCTCCTTGCATCATCCCTGGGAGAGCACGCCCACCTATACTCACCTGCTCCTGGCCAAGGATCAGCACACCCCCCGGCTTGATAGGGTGCCAGGGGGCCAGGTTCTCCCCAGTGCCGAGTTTCTCCCCATCCTGGAAAGCTTCCCACATGCCATCCCGTGTCGTCCAGGTGATACAGATGTGGTGCCACTTGCCGTCACTGACAAACAGGGGCAGCTGTGCAACCTATGGGCAGCAATATGCAGGTGAGGGTCTGCCAGGTCCTGACCTCACAGGGTCCCCCAGGGCAGGAAGCAGGAAGGACCCCCAAGTCCCTGGGGCACTGCTCCTCCTGTCACCGAGGGACCTCCTGGTCTCCCATTCCGGGCTATGTGACTAACGTGAAGGGGGCCACCTCAGCACAAGTGCCTTACCCCAGGGTGTCCCTGGCATTAACCGCACACCTTTGGTCCCCAGCTGAGGACCATGCAGATGCGAGAGAAAACCACCACCACCCGTTAGCCCTGAGCTCTCCATGCTGGAGAACCTGAGGGAAGTCAAGGCTCTACTGGGTCAACTTCCTTGGAAAATAGTCAGACCAGGGATCCTCACTGTTCAGGCAAAGTCCCAGACTGACACAGTGGCACTCGGTGATCTGTTGGTGTGCTGGGGGGTGCTCCAGCTTCCCTGTGTAGTGGCTCAGAGGCCTCCAAGCATGTGTGCGTGTGACTGTGTGTGTGGGGGGGCAAAGGGATGGCAAGGTCCTTCAGGACAATGCCACCCACTGGGTCCCCTGAGTCCAGTACACTTTCCAGACAGGCTCCCTGTGGACCACCCCATTGTCACTAGCAACCCGAAGCCTCCCTCCCAGGAATTAAATGTTTACAAGCCGTCCAAATCAAGGGGACACCAAGGCCCTCAGTCCTACTGTGTCCACGGTGTTATTTAGAATAAATAACTTGGCTCAGGCAAAAGGTCGCTGCTAGGAGTCCAGCAGGCTGGCTCCACTTAAACAAATTCCACCAGGGGCAGTTCAGGAAAGACAAACAGAGTGAGGATGGGGCGGCCCCCATGCCCACCTGGGGTGGCCTGGGGACCAGGAAGTTGGTGCAGCCACTTAAATTCCCAGACCAGCTAGGAGGACTAGGAGGACCTGAGGATGCTCTTTTTGTTATGCTAAGTCTGATGTTAGAATGGAAGTCTGGAAGCCAGGTTGTTGGCAGTCCCCAAAAGGCCCAGAGCCGATCTCTTGAGAAACCACACTCTTGAGTGCCAAAACCAGCCATCTCTTAAGAAGGGACATTTCACAGGATATACTATTCAGCTATCAAATAATGTCTTTTGCAGCAACTTGGATGCAATTGGAAACTATCATCCTAAGTGAACTAACTCAGGAACAGAAAACCAAACACCGCATGTTCTCACTTAGAAGTGGGAGCTAAATTACAGATTAGTAAAGACATAGAGAATGGTATAATGAATACTGGAGACTCAAAAGCGGGGGAAGGGTGGAGGGTCAAAAATCACCGAATGGGTACAATGTGCATAGGTGAGGTGGTGGGTACACTTAAAGCCCAGACCAAAAACTATTTGCAACCCCTAAAGCTGTTGCAATAAAAAGTGGGGGACATTCACTCTGGAAGAGGCAAGACTAGGGTATAGAGAACACAGACGTGGCAGCCATGGGCTGGGGCAAGAAGCTGACTACAAAGGGGCATAAGGAGATTTAGGGGTGATTAAACTGCTTCACATTTTCATCGTGGTGGTGGTGATTACACAACCGCATGCATTTGTCAAAACTGGCTGAACTATAAATTTAAAAAGGTAAGTTTTACTGTATATAAATTGTATTTCTAGAAACCTGACCCCTTAAAAAAAGATATGCTCATGAGGAATCTCTTACACTCAGACATACATCCCTCACTGGTACAGCCCTGAGGACAGCCTGCCCTGACCAGCCTGAGGGCCTCTGAGTCTAGGCTACACTCCAAGACCCGCCCACTCTGTTTATGAGACCTCTGCATCTGCACCTTCTGCTGCTTCCTGGCTAGACTCAGCTTGGATCACCAGCTGCAGCTGCCCCGCCTCACCCCCTACCCTGCCAGCCACCCAGAGGGACACTGACTTCATACCAAGCTGGCCCCAGGACAAGGAGGATGGCCTTGTAGATGCACACTTGTGGCCCTGCTGTGTGGACCCAGGAGGATGTGAGTCAGCTGGAATTTGCATGCAGCTGTCTGACTACCCCCATCAGTTCCTCATGTCTGCTGAGATGCTCGATGCACAGGTGGGCCTCACCTTGTCATTGATGAGCAGCTCGATGGGGTTGTTGCCCCACTCTATCAGCACGATCTCATTGGCCTGCCCGGGCACTGCATAGGAGAATGGGGTGCCAATGCCTGGTGAGGCGCTGGACCGCAGCCACAGACAGATGGTGAAGGCGTACAGCTCAGGCAGCGTCTTCTTGATCTTGCCGTACAGGTAGTTTGTGCGGAGTGGAAGAGACACTTTGAAGGCATCTGGCGACTTAAAGGCGCTGTTGCCTGAGTGGGGAGAAGAGAGTCAGTGCATGAGGCCACTTCCAACCCCAGCACAACTCAGAACCACACCTCACCCGGACCCCTTGAGAAGGTGGTCCCCTCAAGTGCCTCTCACACCAGCCACTGTCAAAGGCTAAAATTCAGCAGGACACAGGACAGAGTCCCTGCCTTTGGGACAGGAAACAAGCAGCAGGTCATCAAGAAAAGGCTAAGCAGTAACTCCTGCTAGGAAGGGGAGCAGCCAGGGGAGGGAAGTCCTGGAAAGATCTGTGGAAGAGAACTCCATGCAGAGGGAACAGCAAGCATGAGGGCCCAGAGAGGTCAGGAAAGGATGGAAAGGAATACTTCGTGGGCAGTACACTGAGCACATTAGAGAATCTCTTAGGACAGGAAGAGAGGCCTCTTGAAATCCAGAAGGAAAAAACTTGGTCCCTGCTGGTTAATACTCCCTCTTTTCACAGTCATGTCTGATGACCAGAAAGTTTAAGAAAGAGGGCAGAGGCAAGGTGGGTTTAATTTTCTTGTTACATTAAGCCAGACAATGTCTTATTACCTCAAATATTTCCTCGAAAACTTAGCTGCTTCAGGTTCTTTAGCAAGGGTGGGATCTGGAATCCCTGGACTTGGGCTGAGATGAGAGGAAGAAAGTCTTATAGAGATCTGGGCACTTGATAAACACTTGTCAGGCAAGTGAGTCCATGTCACTTCTCAAGCTAAAGAATTACCACCGCCAAAGTGAAGGAATCAGGTTCCCGTGGCTTGACACTACAGCATAACCCAAAAGTGGCTTTGTGGTCTCTCTGATGTGAACTGCTTTCTTCCTGATTTGCCCTTTCCTCCTCAAGAGAAGGTTGAGTTTATTGACCATTTCCTGTAGTTTGGGATCATTGGGAGGCAGATAAATGCAGAGGCGTCCCTCTCCACTTAGGTTAACTCAACTAGCCAGAGTCTTGGCCCTTCCAGACCTTCCTGGGACTGGTAAGAACCCCCCAGCCACCCCTATGTTACTGGTACTTCCAAAACCCTTGAAAATGAACTCTTAAATGGGTTTAGGTAATTTCAATGCAGTCTTGGTTTAAGCTCAAAATGAATTTTACACCAACAGTCTCTGTCCAGGTGTCATAGATTCCAAAGTTGGCAGGATACCACTTGACTCTGTGAGCTGTATGGCAAAAGCGTTCCTCTTCTTTGTAGACCAGACCCTGCTGGTGAAGGAGCCTAAATGCCCTTCACTGATTCAACAAGTACTGACTAAGCACCCACAAGGGGCAAGACAGTTTCCAAGGCCATCAGAGGCTGGCAGGCTCTCAGAGTCAGAATGGATGGAGCCCAACTGCCTGTGTCACTGTGGAATTAAATCAGTCCCTTCTGCAAAACACAGTCAGAGTAGATAAACCTTTCTCCACCAAAATCCCGCAAACTCATTTTCCATCAGGGTAAATAACACCTACAGAAGCTCTTTGGTGCCACAGTCCACACCTATCTAAGGAGGGCTTCTGCAAAGGAGCAAGCAGGACCTGAAGCCCCCTTCCAACCTCTCTGGAACAGGCAGTATGCAAATACTAGAATCTGGTCTTCATGTGACATATATACTCATATCTGCTGACTATACATTCTCACCTGATTCCTCCTGACCTCCTAAGGTGGGGCACCCCTTGACACACTGCAGAGCTGCTGAGTACTGGGCTGGGAAGACCAGGTTGCCTCAGGAAGCCAAGGGAGCAGGCCAGAGTAAAGACTGGGACTGGTCGCTTATGAGGCTGAAGCAAAACTGAGAGAGCCAGAAAGTCCCTACTCCCCAGTTTAGCAGGTTGCATAGTTGAGGCAAGGGGGTTCAGAGAAGTGAGGTGACTCATCCAAGGTCACACAGCTAGTAAATGACAGAGCCGGGGCCAAAGTCCCTCTTTCTACTCCATATAGCCACTAGCACTTAATCTTCAAGTGGCAATTGACCATGTTCCCAATGAAGACATCATTATCTAATAAAGAGAAATAGTTGTTCTTTTTGCAGGTGGACAGGTTGGCCAATTTCATACGACTCCATGTCGGTAATATCGTTAATTCAGCGACAACAGATAGGTTTAATTAGAGCTGGGAGAGCCGAGGGGCAGAGGAGGGGCCTGTACCCAGAAAGCTGGTGTCCTTTATGTAAACAAAACAGCTTGGAGGTTCAGAAGAAACTCAGTTAAAACCAATTATGGAATTAAAAGGCCTGCCCAATAAATCAGAAGCTGCAGGTGGTGGACAAGGCTAAGCAGGGGGCGGGCAGCCCGGGGCAGGAAGGGAGGCAGCCGAGGTTTTCTCAGCACCAACATTTGCTCCAACTACAAGCTGAGCCTGGCCAGCTGGCCCAGACTCTGGAGGCCCTTCCAGACAAGCATGTCTAACAATAACAAAAAATGAGCATCCCTATGCAGGGCTGGAGCCTGCACACCGATCTAGGCTGCAGGGTTCACTACTTCTCCGGGGTCACCACCAACCGCAATCCCAGCTCGGTGATCTGCTGGCCACACAGATGAAGGCATCACTGAGCTCTGACTTCAGTCCCTCCTCTAAACTAATACCTACTCACAGGGTCCTAGCAGGGCTTACGGAACACAGAGTGTGGAATTCACAGTTGAGCCTCTGGCCCATGACAGGTGGCGGACGATGGACAAAAGGCCAGGGGTCTCCCAAAGCCCCCTTCTGCCATGTGGTTAGATCCATCTCTGGGCTCAGTTGGATGAGTTTAAGGAGCATGGTATGCTTTCCAATCATGTATATTTGGAAGCTGTGCTGGGTGTATACATGTCTCTTTACAATAGTCACAAATAGGACAGATATAAAGTCAGAAATGCCCAGAAGACAAACTTGTCAGCAAATGAGCACTTTCCTTAATACTCATCCAAGAGATGAGTTGGTAGAGCACCTGGGTTGTAGCGTTCCCATGGAGGGGTCAAAGGACAGCAGATAATAGAAGCTGAAGCTGAGCGGTTCCTCTGTGGCAGGTGCTAGGGACTCTGCAGGAAGGGCCAGCCAGGACCTTTGCCCTCATAGAAAAGAGCTTCCCCTCTGTACCAGATGAGCTCCAAGGGCTTTCCATGAAACCTAAGGATCAGGGGTGGGTGCAGGACCAGGCTGGCTGGGTCCAAGTTCTGATTCTTTCTTTCTGGCTGTGAGCAGACAGGCTGGGGGTGGGAGGGAAAGTCACAAAGTGGCAGCTCCCAGGTGGCCAAGATGACGGCTTACCTTGGAGTAAGCCAAGTGAAGCAACACCAGCCTTGAGTCAGAGAACAAAAAATGGGAAGGTGCAGGTTTAGGTGACTACTGCTGCTTACCAGCTAGTGACTACTTTGGTCCCTCTCCCCAAATGACACTTGTCTGGGTGAGAACTGAGCGTTTTTCTCATCTGTGCAATGAGTATCAGAGAAGTCTGAACTCCAGCTCCCAGGGGTGGAGCAACCAGCACTCTGCCTGGCACAACTCAATGCCCTAACACATAACGGTCTATTAACCTGCCTCCTTGCAGCAAGTTGGCCACTGTGCCAAATGAGGAATACACAAAGGTCTCTCATTCCACAGCCACCCCTTCTAAGATGCTAACTATCCTTGATGTGCCCACTCTCCAGCCCTGGATGACCTAAAGATCCACTGTGGCTGAGGCTGGGTCAAGGGAGCCACTCATCTATGACTGCATGCTGCCTCTCCCTCCTCCTGTCATGTGAGAGAGGCCACAGCTGTGGCTGCTTTACCTTCAAGGTAGTCTCTTGAGGACACTCAGCAGCAGAGGTGAGACAGAGAGGAAATTTTTTCTTTCTTTTAAGTTGGAGTCTCACTCAGTCACCCAGACTGGAGTGCAATGGCAGTCTCCAGCCGCTGGGCTCCGGCGATCCTTCCGCCTCAGCCTTCCAAGTAGCTGGAACTACAGGCACGCGCTACCACACCCAGCTAATTTTTTGATTTATTGTAGAGATGAGGTCTTGCCAAGTTGCCCAGGCGGGTCTCGAACCCACAGGCTCAGGCAATCCACTCACCTCATCCTCCCAAAGCACTGGGATTACAGGCTGAGCTACTGAGCCTGGCTAGGAAATTTTTTAGAAGCTCAGGAATCCAAGTCTAACAGGTAAGCCACACACTTTTCTGAGAAAGGCAGGGAAAAAAGGACAAATTTTTCCGGGGGTAGAGACTAGGAAAGGGATGAGGGGCCTACAGTTTGTGGACGCCGGCTAGAAAATGGAACAGTAACACCATCCCCTTCTCCATCTGGTCCTCCTCTGCCAAGATCACTAAGAGAGTCATTGGATGCTCTGTTATTGGACATTCTCCTATCTATTCACGAGAGTGAGTCATTAGAAACTGCCTTTGTCAGGTTAGTGCATCTGAGAAGATGAAAATCCTATACCCACTCCCAGCAAACCTACTTCACACCCAGGCCACCCAGCTGTTTGGGGGTTGGTAATGCAATTCGAATTATCTAGGGCCCTTGATTCTTCCCTTCCTGTCTCATGTGGGAGAAACTTACTCACCACAGTGTGAGCAGAGAAGAGAAAGATCTACAGAATCTGTTGCAAGAACTAGTGAAGAAGGGACTGAAGCGCCTGTATGATAGGAGGTTGTTTATCCAAGCTGGTCCTGAGTTCATTTGCTTGTCCATGGAGAATGCCAGTGGCCCTGGGGGCTGCAGACTGATTCCTGAGATGACCATGGTCAGTTACCTTTATTATTTGTTCAAACATCCATGAACCTTCCCCGTGTGGTGCCCAAATCACTGTTGTCCATAAACTAGAACCCTGGGTCTGACCACAAGTGGTGCCGATCAGGCCACTCCCAGACAGAGAAACAAGCAAAGCACGCACCTCGTTCCAGCTCAGTGACCCTCTGCAGCAGGGCATTCAGGGTACTCTCCGTCTTCTGCCGGTGAGCTGAGGTCTCATTGTGGAGCAGGGACTTCTCATCCTCCAGCTCTGCCACCTTGCGCAGCAGCTGCCTTTCCAGCTCCCCGAGCCGCCGTTGGAGCACCTCGCGGAAGTCACCGGGCAGCCCTGCATTCGACATGTTCCCTCGGAGCTGGTGCTTTCCGTTGGGGAGGTGGAACACAGAGGGAGGTGGAACACAGAAGGAGGTGGAACACAGAGGGAGGTGAAAAGAAATTGTGAAATGTGGCTCCCATGGTCCGACCACACACGGAGAAGCTTCCAAAATGCAAGCATTGAGTCGTGCCAATGGCACAAAGGAAGCGTTTCACGGATGCTTTTTTTGTATGGAAAGGATTAAAGTCAGACAAGAATTATATTGCTGCAATATTTGAAACTTGTGAATCTCATTTTCCCTTCTTAAAAAGCTGGGTTTTTTTTTTTTTTCCTCCTCTTACTAAAAAGTCAAAATTTTAACCAACACCTACAGTTCTATGTCTGGTAAAGGCCAAAACACAGCTAGGATTTAAAAAAAAAAAGTTCATCAATAGTACGCAAGCTGATAAGCTTTCATCTAGAAATGAAGACAGCCCCCAAGTTCTGGTATGGCACAAAAGTAAATAACTGACTGCAGAGATGTTACTGGAAAATGACAGATATAAAACACCACTATTCTGAATTCCAGAACCTTTTTAAAAATGTTGTTTCTGAACTCTCACTTTCTATTTCTTTTCCTCCTCTGCCATCACAGGGCTCAGGAGACAGCCTACCACTCCCTAGCCCTGAGTCCTCAGCAAGCTATTTACCCTTCTCTACAAAGTGTTCCAGACTTAAAATGCAGATGATGGCACTTGCCTCATGTCATTCATTGTTCCAAGGTTTAAAACATTAAATAACATGCCTGACTCATATTTAGTACTCAAGCAATGTTAGCTGTTGGTAATCATAATAAATCAAGAAATAGATACTGGAGATACAGTATTTAACCGTCATACCTAAAGAAACCCTCAAATCATGTTACAATCATTACTACCCGGAATGTAAAACTACTTTTGCTAATTAGTTTCACAAGCGCTACTGACAGAAATGCCCACACTTCTTTAAAGGGGTGGATTATAAAGATGAAACTTAATTGAAGATTTCTGTCTCAACTTCCAGAAACTGCTCACATCTTCCGAGAGAGAGGACAGAATAAGGCCCCCTTCCCCAAAGCAATCTGGAAGAGCACCTTGAAACGGTCCGACTCACCGACAGAAGCGTCTTTGAAGTTAACAGAGGTTTCCTCTAACGCTCCCTCTGGGGTCGCCAGTGACACTCCTCCCCTGCTCTCGCCTCCCGCCGCGCCCCGCCCCGCCCCCGCAGGCTCGCGCCCCCTCCGGTCCTGCCCGACCCGGTTTATAAAAGGAAACACCAGATGCCCAGGGCAGCTGCCCTCCCCGCGGCAGAACCCCCCACGGCCTGCGGAAGCGCGTCCAGGCTCCGGAGATTTGCAAGAAGAGGAACGAGGCTGCCCGGCGCTTTGGGAAGTGCACGGCGTGCCTAGTGGGCAGACCTGGCGCGCGTGGGATTCTAAACCTTCCCTTCCAGCAGGGGGAGAGGGGCGCGATGCAAGGAAGTTCCCGAGC
>CAUYQG010212194.1:0-22963 GCA_963574415.1 Tarsius wallacei | reverse complement strand
TTATTTTAGACCTGCCAATAGGCTGAACCCTTATATACGTTATCTAACATGAGTTTTACAAGAATCCAGTTTTATTTTTATTTTATTTTATTTTATTTTTTTGAGTTGGAGTCTCACTCTGTTGCCCAGGCTGGAATGCAGTGGCATGCTTACGGCCACCGCAGCCTTGACCTGCTGGGCTCAGGTGATCCTTCTGCCTCAGCTTTCCAAGTAGCTGGAACTACAGGCATGTGCCACCACACCTGGATAATTTTTTGATTTATTGTAGAGATGGGGTCTCACCAAGTTGCCCAGGCTGGTCTTGAACCAGTGGGCTCAGGCAATCCTCTCACCTCGGCCTCCCAAAGTACTGGGATTATAGGCGTGAGCCACCACACCTGGCCATAATTATAGTTTTAAACCTTCATGTCAGAATTATGAGGCAGGTTGTGCCTTCATCCCATCTGGCAAAATTCAGGTTAACCATGAATGCCAGCCGGGTGCAGTGGCTCATGCCTGTAATCCTGCACTTTGGGAGGCTGAGGCAGGAGATTGGCTTGCACCTAAGAGTTTGAGACCAGCCTGGGCAACCAAGCGAGACCTCATCTCTAAAAAACAAAAATAATAGTAATGAATGCAGCTATATTTCCTAGTGGTAGAAAGAGCCCACTAATTCTCTGCCATACCCTATATATATGGGAGTGGACTGAGGGAGAGTTCCTTGCTAGACTAGTATTGTTGCCTACAAACCAGACCAGCACAGTGGCGGAACCTAACCTTCCTTCCAAGGGTGCAATAGAAAGAGGGAGGAAGAGTAGCTGAGAGTAGAGGAATGAATAAGTGAGTTATATAACAAGTCCTGCGAATCATCCTAGCAAATTATTAAACAAGTGGGGGGCAGTGTGGGAACTCCTGACTTTGTAACCAAGTCAGACAGAAGTGCAGATAACCTGGGCACTGGTACTTGAGACTGGTGTCTGAAGTGGGGGCAGTATTGTGGAACTGAGCCTTTAACCTGTGGGGTCTGTGCTAACACCGGGAACTAGTATTAGAGCTGAACTGAGTTGAATCGAATTGTTGGATACCAAGTTATTGTCTAGAGAGTCAGAGAATGGGTTTGTTGGTGTTAGAAAACACCCCAAACTTTCTATAGTAAACATGTATTACTTTTATAAAGGAAGAGAGTAAAATAAATTTTATCTTATTTTACTTGACTTTACCTCATTTTATTTTACTTTTTGAGTCAGAGTTTCACTCTGTTGCCCAGGCTGGAGTGCAGTGGCATGCTCACAGCCACCCCAGCATTGACCTACTGGGCTCCAGCAATCCTTCTACCTCAGCCTTCCAAGTAGCCGGAATTACAGGAGTACACTACCACGCCTGGCTAATTTTCTGATATATTGTAGAGACGAGGTCTCAGTAAGTTGCCCAGGCTGGTCTTGAACCCCTGGGCTCAGGCAATCCTCTCGTTTTGGCCTCCCAAAGTGCTGGGGTTACAGGCTTGAGCCACCGCGCCTGGCCAATAAACATTATTTTAAAAGTAAAGTTAATATAATTTTAACACTGAATAAGCACCTTAAATTCTCAAAATTTGCGAATATCCTGTAACTATTAAATGCAAATATTTGTGAAATGAACAGAACTGAATCACTCCTAACTAAACCCACAAATGCAAGTTTTCCTTGGAGAGCTGATTTCTCTTCATACTAAGCCTTCACCTATCCACAGCCATTCGTTTTCACCTGTACACTATGGCTTACCTCCTATGTCTTCATCTTCATTGGCTGGGCCTTCTGCACTGTCCACATTTTCTATTTCATGAGGTTTGGTTAAATTGTAGTCATTTAAAACAGCTGGACTTTCTAAAAGATAAAAAGAGTTTAAATATGCAGTCAATTTTAAGGGATTTTTATAAATATGTATTAAGTAGACCCCCATTTAATTTTCAGTTCCACCTAAACCTTTAGCGACAGACAGTATCCCTTCACATCTACTCAAAAGGGATATATGTGAAAACGCTTGAGCTTTAGAAATATATGCCCAGGGCTCTGATTCCCTTGGTGGGAAAAAGAAAAAAGAAATATGCCCAGGGTTCATGTATCCTTCCAATACACATAACATTCTTGAATATTTCTTCCATCTGAGTTAAAATGCACTCATATTCCTCCTGGACAAAAATTCTCTCTCCAATGGTATATTTCATGATATTTAGTAGTATGCCATTGTTACTTATGACCAAGAAGTGTTAATATGCAGTGATGAGAAATACTGAGCCTGAAAACACTGGCATAACCCAAGATGTTTTTCTATGAGGAAGCCTGTAAATTTCTGTATGCCAAATTCGGTTTTCCCCTTTTGTTCTCATTATAAATGTGATTCTATGAAAAACATATTGGACCCCAAGTTCCATTATTTCTTGGAACATTTACTAGATGCTGACAAGGTTACACACATGAATAAGTCATTATGCCTGTCTTCAAGAAGCTCATACTTCACAGATGCAGATAAGAGAAGCCAGCAACTATAATTCGAGATAGACCCAGACAAAAGATTAAAGGGAATACAAAGTGTTAGAGAAGTTCACAAGTGAAAGGGAACAGACATTACAAAAGCATGCTTTAATAAATAGCAAACTTGCTAAAAATCAAGTTTGAGGGGAAAATAATTTTGTACGATAAATATTGATAATAGTAGAAGTAAGAAAAGAACAATGCAGCTGGAATTATTTTCACATACAAGCATAGTAGCTTAACAAAAAGATGATAGCAGAAGAAATGAACTGCAAGTTACCTTCTTTCTGCTCAACTCCTTCTCAATATTCAGTAAAATATTTACTGAGTACCCACTAATGCAACAAATAGTCAAAAACACTGAATCCTGTGGCATTTAAGCTGGGCTGAAGTAGGGAAGGTGACTAGAAACTCTGACAGAGGCATTCATTTCAGCTGCAACTATGACAGAACATATGCAGTAAACTAGAAGCACATTTCATAAAATCCATCACTAAGAGGCCCCAAAAATGTAGTCACCATGGACTCCATTTTTGATTAATGAATACCTAAGGAGTCTAATTTCTGTATGTTATAATGTTTACTCTATGAACTCTAAGATACTGTTCTAAACAGTGGCTCACTTTTCTCAGGCCTGCAATGACTAAAATACAGTGCACACTTAAACAATTAATATGAGGTTCACGTTCAATGAAAATATGAGGTTACAACTCACAGTAACACAAAAAGGCATTTAAGTGATAAATTTTGCGATATAACATAAGCTTAGGCTCAAGGTGAGTTAATTGATGGAGAAAACATGGAAGCTATTTTTCGGAAATAAATTATTTTACATTTTTATAATTTATTCTAGAGCAGGAATCAGTAAACTATGGCCTGGGGACCATGTTTGACCATAGCATGTTTCTGAAAGGGCCCAAGAGGTAAGAATGGTGTTTACATTTTTAAAGGGTTGTAAAAAATACAAAGAATATGTGACAGAGACCCTACGTGGCCTGCAGTCTAAAATATTTACTATCTGGCCTTTACAAAAAAAGTTTGCTGACCACAGTTCCAGAGTAAAAAGCACAAGTTGTTGAAATGCAAGCTACTATATTACTCAGCAAAAACTGTCTTTATCCAAATCAATCAGTTGAAAAATTTAAAAAACTATAAATTAAAAAAATTTAAAACCAGTGATCAACATAAAGTAGGCTATGGTTTGGACCTAAAAGAACTTACATGATCTAAATGTATGAGTTATTTTTTTACGAGCAAGAGACAACCGCGTTTAAAAAAACACATTTCCATGGCATTTTTACTATAATCAGAATAAACACATTCCCTTTTCTTTGGTATTTTTAGTAAAGGTATATTTCTAGAGAGTAAAGGCCTGATATTACCTGTGGGCACAGATTGCTCCTGAGTGCTTTTCAGTTCCACATTTGGTTGTATATCTGAAAAGAAAGAGGTTATAAATATTAGCTACTTAGGGTTCATCTCTGTTGATGTGAGCATTCAAATTTAATAAGCACATCATTTTGGAAAACTTAGAAGCAGAATTCCTCTTTCAGATCAGGATGACTCTTCCTCTATACCAGAGGTGTCCAACATTTTGGTTTCCCTGGGCCACATCGAATACAGAGGAATTGTCTTGGGCCACACATAAATTAGATAATATAGCTAGTGCATATACATAATAAGACTTTTTTGTATTTTTATTAGAAAAATGAGAACACTATAAAAGTAGTGGGAATTTTGAAACTTATTTTTGTAAAACTAATCTATCAATGTCTGGTTCGATGGACGTGGTCGCAATTCTTAATGACTTCTCAAGGGGCTCATCAGAAACGTTTGCTCCAATTTTGCTCTTCATGTGCTTCATAATTGAAAACAGTTGCTCACAGATGTATGTGCTGCCAAAAGGCGATATCATGAACAAGGCATGATTGTGAACTCCAAAAATGGAGCTATGCACGAGATCATGAAGAACGTAAACACTAAAAAACACATAATGTTAAAAGATTTTATGGGGCCACATTAATAGTTGTCCCGGGCCACATGTGGCCCATGGGCTGCAGGTTGGATATGTCTGCTTTATACCTTCCCTAAAAGTGCCCCAAGGAGAATGAAAGGAATTATTGATGCAGCAACGTTACTCAAATAACTTTTTGCCAGAGACCTACTCATACCAAGAACAACAAGCAAGAAGTGGGTCCCATTAGAAAGAATTTTAGATATTCTTTCTTATTCTCCCCTCCCAATGTCTTATTATAAACATTCTCCAACATATAGAAAGAAAAGTTAGAAGTAGTGTAAATACACACTGGAATACTATTCGTCCACACACAAAAAAGAATGAAATTATGTCATATGCATAGAAATAGAAGCCATTATGTGTTTGGTTTTTGTTTTTGTTTTTGAATAGAGATGGGAGTCTCACTATGTTACCCAAGCTGGTCTCAAACTCATGGCCTCAAGCAATTCTCCTGCCCTGACCTCCCAAAGTGCTGGGATTACAGGCGTGAGCCACCGCACCCGGCCAGAATCATTATGTTAAGTGAGATAAGTCAGGCACAGAAAGACAAATATCGCATGTTCTCACTCATATGTGGGAACGAAAAAAGTTGATTTAATGGAAGTAGAGAGTAAAATAATAGATAACAGAGACTGGAAAGGTGTACGGGTGGAGGGGATGAAGAGAGGCTGGTTAATGGGTACAAGCATACAGTTTAATAGAAAGTGTAAGTTCTAATGTTCAACAACAGAGGAGGGCAACCGTAGTTCATAGCAATGTATTGTATATCTCCTTTTTTTTTTTTGAGTTAGAGTCTCACTCTGTCACCCAGACTGAAGTGCAGTGGCCGCTCCCAGCCACCGCAGCCTCGACCTGCTGGGCTCCGGCGACCCTTCCGCCTCAGCCTTCCAAGTAGCTGGAAGCACGCGCTACCACGCCCAGCTAATTTTTTTTGACTTATCGTAGAGATGAGGTCTCGCCAAGTTGCCCAGGCAGGTCTCGAACCCACGGGCTCAGGCAATCCACTCACCTCAGCCTCCCAAAGTGCAGGATTACAGGCTGAGCCACCGAGCCCGGCTTATATATTTCAAAGTAGCTAGAAAAGAGGACTTGAATTGTTCCTGACACACAGAAATGATAAATATTCAAGGTGATGGATACCCCAAATACCCTGACTCGATTATTATACATTTTATGCATACAACAAAATATCACATGTACTCCACAAATATGTAAAATATTATGCATAAATAAAAAATAAAAGAATTGCACAGTGAACACCCATTACCCGTCTGCTAGATTCTGCAATTAACATTTTGCTATTTTTGCTTCACTACATATTTTTTCACCTTTTTATCACTCAATTCATCCATCAATCCAGCTTACTTTTTAAACACATTTCAAAATAATTTGCACATTTTGGCACACATATTATTAAACAGAATTCAATATTTGTTTATAAAATTTTAAAAGGTAAAATTTACATACAGAGAAATGCACAGATCTTAAGTGTACCATTCAATGAGTTTTTAAAAATGCATATCCTCATGTAATGCAAATCCCTATCAAGATACAGAACATTACAATCATCCCAGCAAAGTTCCTTCATGTTTCTGCCTAGTCAATTCCCACCCACATACTTGAGAGACAACTACTATTTTGATCTTTTCCACCATATATTAGTTTTGCTTATTTTAGAACTTCATAAAAACAGAATCACACAAATGGTGTAAACTCTTTTGCCTGAAGCTTCTTTCACTCAACAAAATGTTTTGAGATATATCCATTCAGTAGCATTCATCAGTAGTTCACTTTTTTATTGCTAAGTAGTATTCCATTGTGTGAATATCCCAGTTTCCATGTCCCTGTTGTTGGACATCTAGACTGTTTCCAGTTTTGGCTATCATGAGTAAAACTACTAAGATATTGCTTTTTTAATAATAAACTTTTAAATTTTAGAAGAGTTTTTTTTTTTTTTTTGAGTTGGAGTCTCACTCTGTCGCCCAGACTGGAGTGCAGTGGCCTCTCCCGGCCACCACAGCCTCGACCTGCTGGGCTCCGGCGATCCTTCCGCCTCAGCCTTCCAAGTAGCTGGAACTACAGGCGCGCGCTACCACGCCTGGCTAATTTTTTTTGGATTTATTGTAGAGATGAGGTCTCGCTTGCCCAGGCAGGTCTTGAACCCGCGGGCTCAGGCAATCCACTCACCTCAGCCTCCCAAAGGCGCGGGATTACAGGCTCAGCCACCGAGCCCAGCTAGAAGAGTTTTATAGAGAAATTGCAAAGACAATACAGAGAGTTCTCATATACCCCATACTCAGTTTCCCCTATTATTAACATCTTAGTATGGTCCATTTGTTATAATTAATGAACACATATTGATACATTACTACTATCTAAATATTCATCTAATTTTTTTTTTCTGTTCCAGGATCCCATCCAGAATCCCACATTACATTTAGTCATCATGTCTCCTTAGGCTCCTCTTAGCTGTGGTAGTTTCTCAGGCTTTCCTTATTTCAGTGATGTTGACAGTTTTGAGAAATACTGGTCAGGTATTTTGTAGAACATCCCTCAGTGGGATTTATTTTCTCATTATTAGACTGGGATATGATCATCCTTATGCAAGACTTTCTTGTGGTCTACGCATTCGTGTCTCTTGAGTAGATACCTACCTGTGGAATTAGTCAGAGGGTAGGGATAGGTTTAATTTTAACAGAAACTGTCAGAATGTGTTCATAAATGGTTGTAACAACTTAACATATGACTTCTTCCAGTTGTTCCACATGTTCACCAATATTTGGTATTATCATATTTTTAAATTAGAGCTATTCTGGTAAATCTTTATTGGTAACATTCTAATTTTAACTTACATTTCCCCAAAGAACTAACAATACTGAGCATCTTTTCATGTTTATATTCTTATACTTTCCTTTGTGAAATATCTGTTCAAGTCTGTTGCTCATTTTTATTAATTTGTTTGCATTTTTATTATTTTGTAGAGGTTATCTATATATTAGCAATACCAATCCCTTATCAGATACATGCTTTGGTAATGTTTTCTTCTAGTTTGAGGCTTACTTATCAATTTTCTTTTCTTTTTTTTTGCTTTTGAGTTGGAGTCTCACTCTGTAACCCAGGCTGGAGTGCAGTGGCACACTCACGGTCACCGCAGCCTTGACTTTGCCTTTCAGGCAGTCCTTCTGCTTCACCCTTCCAAGTAGCTGGAACTACAGGTGCGTGCCACCATGCCCAGCTAATCAATTTTCTTAATAGTGTCTTTTGACAGAAGTTTTACCTTTTGAAATCTAATGTATTAGTTTTTAAATGAATATTGCTTTCTGTTTCTTAAAGAAAACTTTGTGATCCCCAAATTGTGAAGATACTCTCCTGTTTTCTTCTACATGCTTCATAGTCATGGCTTCAGTTTTTGTCTATGTTTCAGTCTATGATCCATAGTAAGTACATTTTCTTGTAGTGTGAGGTAGAAGTTGAGGTTCATCGTTTTCCATATGGATATTCAGTTGTTCCAGCACCATTTGTTGAAAAGATTTTACTTTCTCCATTGAACTGCTTTGGTGTCTTTGGTAAAACATCAAATGACTTTAAGAGTGTAGGTTTATCCAGTAAGAATGGCCATCATTAATAAAACAAACAACAACAGATGCTGGCAAGGATGCACAGAAAAAGGAACGCTTCTACACTGCTGGTGGGAATGCAAACTAGTGCAACCTATTTGGAAGACAGTGTGGTGGTTTCTGAAAGAACTAGAAATTGGCCTTCCATATGACCCAGCAATTCCCCTATTAGGAATATACCCGGAGGAACTCAAATCATTCTACAAAAAAGATACCTGCACATGTATGTTTGTTGCAGCTCTATTCACAATAACAAAAACATGGAACCAACCATGTTGCCCATCAAAGCTGGACTGAATTTAAAAAATGTGATACATATACACAATGGAATATTATGCATCCATAAAGAAAGACAAACATATGGACTCTGCAGCAGCTTGGATGAATTTAGAGTCGATCATACTCAGTGATCTATCACAGAAACAAAGTTCTCACTCATAAGTGTACCTTGAGCAATTATAATACTATAAGAAAGCGATTGGCAGTAGTGGGAAACTGTGTAGGGGGTGGGATTGGCAGTTGAGGGAAATTGCTAGGGGAGGGAGGGCATAGCTCATCAACAAGGGTACCTGCAGAATCAACATTTGTATACCTAACCCTGAATTGTACCCCACATCTTTATAATAAAAAAAAAAGAAAAAAAAAAAAACAGGAACAATGATGACCAAAACAAAGAGTATAAGTTTATTTTTCAGTTTTTTATTCTTCTCCAGTGATATACTATCATTATGCCAGTACTATAATATCTTGATGTTTTATAGTAAAGCTGTAAAGTCAAGTAGTATAAATCTTTCAACTTTTAAAAAAATGTTACTTTGACTATTTTAGATCCTTCACATTCTTATATAAATTTTAGAATTAGACCTTCTTTAAATTTTGGAAGGATTATAATTGGAATTGTATTAAATCTACAAGATCAGTTTGAGTCTTGACAATACTCAGTCTTTCAACCCATGAACATGATAACTCTCTCCATTTATTTAGGTCTTATTTAATTATCTTTGGCAATGTTTTATAGTTTTCATACAGAGGTCTTGCATGCCTTTTGTTGAATTTATTCCCAAATGTTATATGTTTTATGATGCTATTATAAATAAAATTTAAAAATTTGTTTTCTAATTGTTTGCCTCTAGTATATAAAAATATAATTAATTTTTCCATATTGACCTTATACACCGAGAACTCACTAGATTAACTTATTTGTTTTAGTAGTTGTTTGGTATATTGCTTAGGATTTTCAATGTAAATAATCATGTCATCTACAAATTGACACAATTTTAAGTCTTCCTTTCCCTCTTTATGCCTTTAATTTCTTTATACTTATTACACTGTCTGGAATTGCTAGTACAGCTGTACAGAAGTGATGTGAGTGGGTGTCCTTGACTTGTTCCCAATCTTAGGGGCAAAATGCTCAATATTTCATCATAAGTTATTTCAGCTGTAGGTTTTCCATAGAACCAAAGTTCCCTTTAGTCTTTATTGCTGAATGTTTTTTTTAAAATCATAAATGAATGTAGAAATTGTCAAATCTTTTTCTGCATCTGTTGTAATTACATGTTTTTCCCTTGATTATTCTGTTAATCTAGTAAATTACATTGATTTCACTCCTGAGATAAACCCTGGGATAAATTCTGGGATTACATCCCTTGAGCTCCTGGGATAAACCCCTGCTTGGTCATGACATAGTTTCTGTTTTATATATTGTTGGATCCACTGTTTTATATATTGTTGGATCCACTTTATAAACTTGCTAACAGTTTATAAAGGATTTATGTAGCCAGGTGTGTGGTGGGTCATGACTGTAATGCCAGCATTTTGGGAGGTCAAGGCAGGAGGATCACTTGAAGCCAGGAGTTCAAGTCCAGCCTGGACAATATAGTAAGATCTCATCTCTACAAAAAATTTTTTTAATTAGCTAGGTGTGGTCCCAGATGCTTAGGAGACCGATGCAGGAGGATCATTTGAGTGCAAGAGTTACAGGTTGCAGTGAACCATGATCATGCCACTGCACTCCAGCCTGGGTGGCAAAGTGAGACCCTGACTCAAAAAATAAGAAAGGATTTATGCAACTATGTGAGTAATTTAGACTGATAATTTTCTTTTTCGTTAATGTCTTCATTAGGTTTTGATATCAGAGTTTGGCAGCACTCCCTCCTGCTTTATTTTCTGAAAGAATTGTGCAAGATTAATTTCATTTGCTCCTTATATGTTTGACACAATTCACCTGTGACATCATTTGGACCTAAAGTTTTCTTTTGAAAATAATTTCAGTTTCTTTAATAGATATAGACTCATTCAGATTTTCTTATTCCATTTTGCATTAATTTCAGCAAGTTTTATTTTTCAAAGAATTCTTCCATTTTCATCAACCTAGGCAATGAATTCATAACCAAGTCCTCAAAAGCAAATGCAGTAAAACCCAAACTTGACAGGTGGGACCTAATTAAACTAAAGAGCTTCTGCACAGCAAAAGAAACTATCAACAGAATAAACAGACAACCTACAGAATGGGAGAAAGTATGTGTAGACTATGCATCCAACAAAGGACTAATATCCAGAATCTACAAGGAACTTAAATAAATCAACAGGAAAAAAACCCATTAAAAAGTGGGCAAAGGGCATGAACAGATACTTATCAAAAGAAGACATGAAAGCAGCCAACAAATATATGAAAAAATGCTCAATATCACTAATCATCAGAGAAATACAAGTAAAAGCCACAATTGGATATCATCTCACACCAGTAAGAATGGCTATATTAGGTCAAAAAACAACAGATGTTGGCAGATTTGCAGAGAAAAGGGAATGTTCATACCCTGTTGGTGGGAACGTAAGCTAGTTCAGCCATTGTGGAAAGTAGTTTGAAGATTTCTCAAAGAACTAAAAACAGATTTACCATTTCACCCAGCAATTGCACTATTGGGTATATACTCAATGGATCATAAACTGCTCCACCAAAAAGACACCTGCACTCTTATGTTTATTGCAGCACTATTCCCAATAGCAAAAACATGGATTCAACCTAGGTGCCTATTAACAGTAGATTGCATAAAGAAAATGTGGTACATATACACCATGGAATACTATGGAACCACAAAAAAGAATTAAATCATGTCTTTTGCAGTAATGTAAATGCAGCTGGAGGCCATCATTCTAAATAAATTAACACAGAAACAGGAAACTGATTACTGCATGTTCTCACTTATAAGTAGAACTAAACACATGAGGATGGGAACAACAGACACTGGGGACTTCTAAAGCGGGGATGCGAAGGAGGTAAGGACTGAAACATCACCTTTCGAGTACCATGCTCACCACTTGGGTGATGAGCTCAGTAGAAGGCCAAATCTCACCATCATGTAATATACCCATGTAATAAACCTACACATGTACCCTCTGAATCTAAAATAATAATAATAATTTTTAAAAGAATTTGTCCATTTTTTTGTTATCAAATTTACTGGCATAAATTGTTTATAACATTTCTTTGTTATCCTTTCAATGTCTATAGGAGCTATAGTTACATTTTCTTTTCATTTTTTATATTGGTAATTTATATCATCTTTTTCTTGGTTAGTCTTGCCTGGAGTTTGTTTTTTTTTTTTTTTAATCTTTTCAAAGAACCAATTTCTGGCTTGGCTAATTTTCTCTTTTGTTTGTCAGTTTTCTATTTTATTGAGTTCTTCTCTTATTTTTATTTTCTTCCTTCTACTTACTTTGGGCTTAATTTTCTTTTATTCTGGCCTCTTAAGATGAAACTTGAGTGACTGATTTTATTACTTTCTTCTCTATTTATAAGCATTTAAAGTTATAAGTTTTCCTCTAAGCATTGCTTTAGCTGTATCTATAAATTTTGATGACTTATTGTCATAATTCAGTTCCCATTTTCTTTGTGACTTCTTCGATACACTGGATATTTACAAGTGTTTAATTTTCAGATACTTGGGGGAATTTGTAGATTTTCTAGTTAACTGTTACTGACATCTTTAAACATTTTAAAATAACATCTTTAAATTTCCACAGTTTTCTCAGAGTTAAAATTATACTAGTTCACATAAAATGTGGGAAGTTTGAAACCATGTAGGCCCATTTCCCACCCTCCAACCTATATGCTAGAGTTGTCATGTGCATCACATCTACATACACTATAAACCTTACAATACAATGCTATTAATTTTTTGCTTTAAATTGTCATATTGTATTTTAAAGATTAAGAGGAAAAACTGGTACTTTCTACTTACCCATATATTGAACATTTCTGCTGTTTTTCATTATTTCATGAATATTTGATTTCCCATCTAGTATCATGTCCTTTCAGTCTAAGGAAGCTCTTTTACATTTCAAGTAGTACAATTGTGTGAGAGCACAATAACTTTTCTTAGTTCTTATTTATTTGGAAATGTCTTTATTTTGCCTTAAATTTTACAAGATATTTTTACCAGATAGAGAATTCTGGGTAGTTTTTTAAAAATGACATTCCACTGTCATCTAGCCTCTATTGTTTCTGATGAGAAGTCTATGATATCCTGTATTGTTGCTTTCCTCTATATAAAGTGTTCTTTTTCTCAGAATGCTTTCAATTTTTCTCTTTACTTTTGGTTTTCAGCAGTTTAACTATAATAAACGAAGGTGCAATTTTATTTGCATTTTTCCCACTTGGGTTCACTAAACTTCCGTAAAGTTGTGTTTTTCACTAACCTCGAGAAATTATCAGTTAGTATTTCTTCAAATACTTTTTCTATTCAATTCTCCTACACTTCTCCTCCTATAACTTTGATTACAAATATGTTATACCTTTTCATATTTTCTCACAGTTCCCTGAGATTCTGTTCGTCTATTCCCCCAATGTTTTACTGTTTTCCGCTGTTATTCAGATTAAATAATTTCTACTGCTATATCTTTGAGTTCACTTACTTTTCCTTCTGTCATCTTAATTTGCTGTTAAGCCTATCCAGTGAGTTTTCTTTTTCAGATATTGTCAGTTTTAGCTTTAGAATTTCCCTTTTGTTCTGTTATAGTTTCTCTTCTGAGATTTCCTATTTGTTAATCCATTAAAAACATATTTTCCTTTACATTCTTGAGTATAATTATTTTAGCTTTTTAAAATTCTTGTCCACTAATTCCAATGTTTGTCATCTCAGGGTCAGTCACCATTGATTTCCTTTTCTCTTGAGTATGCGTCACATTTTCCTGCTTCTTCATATGCTCTAACATTATGGATTGTATCCTAGACTTTGTGAATGCTACATTACAGACATTAAGTGTACAGTAGTTTTTGTTTTACATTTTTTTTTTAAAATCAGAGTCTCACTCTGTTGCCCAGGCTGGAGTGCAATGGCACACTCACGGCTATTGCCACCTCAATTTGCTGGGCTCAGGTGTTCCTTCTGCCTCAGTCATTTTTTTTTTTTTTTGAGTTGGAGTTTCACTCTGTCGCCCAGGCTGGAGTGCAGTGGAACACTCACGACTACCCAAGCATCGACCTGCTGGGCTCCAGCAATCCTTCCACCTCAGCCTTCCAAGTAGCTGGAACTACAGGCATGCGCCATCATGCCCGGCTAATTTTTTGATTTATGTAGAGATGAGGTCTCGCCATGTTGCCCAGGCTGGTCTCGAACCCCTGGGCTCAGGCAATCCTCTCACCTCAGCCTCCCAAAGTGCTGGGATTAAAGGTGTGAGCCACCATGCCTGGCTTTCACCTCAGTCTTCTAAGGAGCTGGAACTATAAGGATGTGCTACTATGCCTGGCTAATTTTTTTTTTTGAGTCAGAATCTTACTGTGTCACCCAGGCTTTGAGTGCAGTGGCACACTTATGAATATACCACAGCTTTGACCTCTGG
Source organism: Tarsius wallacei (assembly GCA_963574415.1). Lineage (NCBI taxonomy): Eukaryota > Metazoa > Chordata > Mammalia > Primates > Tarsiidae > Tarsius > Tarsius wallacei. The sequence continues at coordinate 8,999 of CAUYQG010212194.1, read as the reverse complement.
CCTTGGGCAATCCTTCCACCTCAGCCTTCCATGTAGCTGGGAATACAGGCTCGCACCATCACACCTGGCTAATTTTTTTTATTTATTGTAGAGATGAGGTCTCACCAAGTTGCCCAGGCTGGTCTTGAACCTTGGGCTCAGGCAGTCCTCTCGCCTCTGCCTCCCAAAGTGCTGGGATTACAGGCGTGAGCCACCACACCCAGCTCTTTTATTTTTTAAAACTTGTCTTAGCTTAAATTCAAATTCTGTCTAAACTGTGGTAGGCAGCAGCTAGGGTGACCACATATCCCAGTATGCTAGATTGAGGGGTTTCCTAGAACACAGAACTTTCTTAATCCTGGGAAAACTAGGATGAGTTGGTTGCCCTTGCAGAACCATCAATCTCTGTTTAGTTAGTTTAGCCTTCAGAGTGTCAGCTTAAACACATGTAGTTAAAAGGTCAGCCAGAGATTTGTATAAGCCAGATCATTTATATACCCCCCCCAAAAATCTGCTCTGGCTTTCTCCATTCCAGTATTTCTCCCACTCATTTCCCAGCTGCTATGGTTTATTAAGCCAGTAAGACTAAATTTTTCTCGCCAAAATTTAGTCACCCTAAGGCTAAAATGGAGGCCTGCCCTAGAGCAAAATGCCACAAACAGGCTGATTTTTGTCATTTTTCCAATGCCTTTGGGTGATAAGTTTTTAAATATTTTGTTCAGAATCTATAATTGTTATCTGTAGGAAGTTTGGTTTAATAGGAGGTACTCCTCCTTACCAGAAATTAAAACTCTCCTTTGTTCTTTACTTTGATAGTGATCATTTACTCAAACTGTTCACGATAGTACTGATTTAAAATAGTCTATACTGTAATCAGGTCATATTTCAATTTTTGGTTTAAAGAAAACAGTCACTGGAGCCAGGCCCGGTGGCTCATCCCTATAATCCCAGCACTTTGGGAGGTCAAGGCAGGAGGATCATTTGAGCTCAGGAGTTTTAGACCAGTTTGGGCAACGTAGTGAGACCTCACCTCTACAAAAATGTAGAAATTAGCAGGGCATGATGGCATACACCTGTAGTCTCAGCTTTTCAGGAGGCTAAGACAAGAGGATCACTTAAGCCAGGAAGTCAAGGTTGTAGTGAGCTATGATTGCACCACTGTACTCCAGCCTGGGCAATAGAGTGAGGCCCTATCTAAAGAAAAAAAAAAAGTTACTGTATTTACATTCCATCCTAATATAAAAATTTTAACATGTCAGTCATTAGATGTTAACAACAAAGCATAAAGGCAGGAAAAATACACATAGTTGAAAAATAAGCAAAGGGGCAGCTTGGCATGGATGGTTAAGACACAAGCTGGAGCCGGGCTCGGTGGCTCAGCCTGTAATCCCGCGCCTTTGGGCGTCTGAGGTGAGTGGATTGCCTGAGCCCGTGGGTTCGAGACCTGCCTGGGCAACTTGGCGAGACCTTATCTCTACAATAAATCAAAAATTAGTCAGGCGTGGTACATGCACCTGTAGTTCCAGCTACTTGGAAGGCTGAGGCGGAAGGATCGCCATTGCCCAGCAGGTTGAGGCTGCGGTGGCCGGGAGTGGCCACTGCACTCCAGTCTGGGTGACAGTGAGACTCCAACTCAAAAAAAAAAAAAAAAAAAGACACAAGCTGGGTGAGAGAAATGTCCATGGAAGGAATAGGAGCAGCCAAGGTTGAGCTTCTGGAGACCAGCCAACATGAAGAGTGTGTACATGCAGGGTGGTCAGTCTGAATTAAATAAAGAGGGTTTGTTTCCATGTGGAGAGACAGACAGCATGAGAAGGTGGAGCCCAAACAGGGTAAAGAGGACATTCAGGCAGGGGGACTGCTTGACTTGGAGCATTGGAGCCTGACAGCGATGCAAAAGGCATCCAAGTGAAGTGATAGGTTAGCGTGGGGAGCCAGAGCCTGAACATAGTGAAGACATCTATGTGTCTATGGAGGAGGCCTGACGTGGGGTTTCAGAGCCTAAACAGGATGAGCAGGGGATGCTCATTAGGAGGGTGGGGGCTGGCAGCACAGAGCCCAAATGGAATGAGAAGAACTTCTATGCACAGGAGTGGTCCAGTGCAAAGTGTCAAAACTTGAGAGGGATGAAAAGGGAATCTACATTTAAGGGTAGGGTCCTGTGTGAGGGTCTCCGAGCCCAAGCAGTTGAAAAGAGTGCCCACACAGAGTGGGGGCCCTGGTATGGGGATGTCAGAACCAAACCAGGCAAGGAAAGCATTGGTGCTGAGCGGAGGTGGCAGCAGCAATGGATGACTGGTTACGTAAAGGAGGGGTTGATCAAATAAGTAAATATAATGAGAGTCAGGCTTCTCTGTCAGAGAAGAGTTACATATATGGAAACCTGCAGTACTGTATTGGAACTGGATATACTGGCATAAACTGATGACTTCTACTATACATAAAAAGATACAAAATATAGATGTAAATGTGTGTATATGGGGATACATAAATATCCTTGCCCCGTCCACTGAGGGCATCTGGGAGCAGTGAAACTACAACAGCTTTTAGCATTCAGATAGTACATATTATTCTCCACTTAAAGGAACCAAGGTCATTGGAAAAATGACTGACTCCAGGATTAGGGCAGGGAAAGTACAAGATGAATCTGGACCATTTCATGGTGCCAGAAAGCAAAAAAGTGCTCACAGAATGAAGAGGACATCTGAAAAGGATATAGCAGTCATCTTGAAGGAGTATCCACTAGCCAGATCTAAGACAAAGAGGCATCAAAATAATAATAATATATTACATATAACCCACTGAAAAAACAGAAATCCACAAGTCCATTCTGATATTAAGAAATGATTAAAAGTCTGATGACAAATGGGATTTTTTTTTGTTTCAAAATGCTTCTCTCCACAAATACTTATTACAAAGGTGAAAGAAGCCCTTTTGACACCACTGCAACTCAGCAAAGTTACATGTGATCAGCATCATTAATGGGACAAATAACAATTATGTGCCATCTGATAATGAAAAGAACACTGCATCACTTCTGTGAGGGTGTGATATTCCTGCCAAAGCACGAGGAAACAAACTCTAATTGAAGGACAGTTTACAAAGCAACTGGCTTATGATCCTTCAGTGTCATGGTCATGAAAGACGGAGGAACTGTTTCAGGCTAGAGGAGGGGGAAGAGAGATGACATCTAAATGCTATGTATGATTCTGAATCAAATTCTCTTGCAGTAAAGAACATTATAGAAGCAATTGTAGAAACCTGGAGTCTGCGGATTAAATAGTAGTAATCTATTTGTGTTAATTTCCTGGTGTTGATGACTGTATTGTGGTTATGTAGGAGAAGGCAGGGCATACACACTAACATATTCAAGAGTGATAGGGTATCTTGTCAGCAATTTACTCTCAAAATTTGTGGGGAAAAAATAGTTTTTGTGCTGTATTGCAACTTTTCTGTAAGTTTGATCGTGTTTTTAAAATTGTTTTTTAAAAAAGCTAACTGTGAAACTTTCAACTGCACACTGAAAGAATTCTTAACAGGAAAAAAAATAAAGAAAGAAAACTAGCTCATAGGTTTCACATGAGCAAGCTTCGTGTGGGAACATTTTTTGTTACTACAGAGCAAGATGGCTTTAGATTTGGTGAACAAAAAACAAAAGGTCCACGTCCCCTAAACCTTTTAAACCCTCTGACAGTGACATTTAAGCAGCTCTCAATATTTTTAAAGTGGCCTTTGTGTACTTTAAATGACACCAGAAGTATAGTTTCTAAGAGAAAAAGGAGATTCTGACTACCTTAGCATTCATAATTTAAAAGAGACATTAAAACCATCTATAGTCAGGCCACATGAATGTTCTTTTTAGGTACTAAAAATAAGTAAAACACAACATCAAAATAGATTGAAGTACGTTTTCCCCCTAAACTTAAAGTTCTTTATAAAAACACGAAGCCCATTCAAAGAAAGCAATGGGTAGATGGTAAAGGAATTCCCAACTGAAGACCAGAGACTTGTAAAACATTTCTAAATACAGCAAAAACTTTTTAGTTTTTAATGAATCATTTTGTAATTTCTTTATACTTCAGCCCCCCAAAAATCCCACAAAAAGTTTCCATTTGATGGGGTCTATTGGGGTCTCTTTAATGTGTAGGCAGTCAACATAACTGTGAGATGTTTTCCAAAATAATGCTCTAGAAAGCTAAGAAGGGTTTTTATATTGCTTTTGATTGAAATATAGTTTCCTGTACTGATGTTTATAGATATGTGGTACAAACTGATGGCAGGATCTTGGAGTGGGTTAATTTTGTTGAAATATAAAGCTCATTAATTTTTTTACATTTTTTCCTGTTACTTAAACAGGTAAAGCATGCTGCTGCCTCAGGGCCTTCTCTCTTCATTCAGGTATCTACTTAAAAGTCAACTTATCGAATAAGCTTTACCTAATTATCCTATATAAAATGTCATCCTCCATTGTCAATTTATTTTCTTTTATCTTGCTTTATTTTTCTTAATATAATTTCTTCATTATCACCATCATTCATCTTTTTTTTTTTTTTTTTTTGAGTTGGAGTCTCACTCGGTCGCCCAGACTGTAGTGCAGTGGCCACTCCCAGCCACCGCAGCCTCGACCTGCTGGGCTCCGGCAATCCTTCCGCCTCAGCCTCCCGAGTAGCTGGAACTACAGGCGCGCGCTACCACGCCCGGCTAAGTTTTGATTTATGGTAGAGATGAGGTCTCGCCAAGTTGCCCAGGCGGGTCTTGAACCCGCGGGCTCAGGCAATCCACTCAGCTCAGCCTCCCAAGGCGCGGGATTACAGGCGGAGCCACCGAGCCCGGCTCATCATTCATCTTTAAAATCTGTTTCTCCCCACCAGAATAGAATGTAAGTGCCATGACAACAGGAATGTTTTCCGCTTTGTATTGCATATCATCGGTCCCTAAACCAGTGCCCACTCATAATAGACCCGCCTGGGCAACTTGGCGAGACCTCATCTCTACAATAAAAAATCAAAAAACTAGCCGGGCATGGTAGTGCCTGTAGTTCCAGCTACTTGGAAGGCTGAGGCGGAAGGATCGCCGGAGCCGGCAGGTCGAGGCTGCAGTGACCAGGAGCGGCCACTGCACTCCAGTCTGGGCGACAGAGTGAGACTCCAACTCAAAAATAAATAAATAAATAAATATTTGTTGGATGAACACGTGAAGCTTTTTAATCTCTATTGTTGATCCCTGTGAACAACCTAGAACAAGATTCAGCAAACTATGGCTCACCGCCTGTTCTCGTACCGCCTGTGAACTAAGAATGGTTTTTACATTTTTAAATGGTTTTAAAAAATCAGACGACTACTATTTCATGACACTTGAAACTTTTATGATATTCAATAAAATTAATTTCAGTGTCAATCAATAAAGTTTTATTGGAACATAGCCAAACCTCACTCATTTATGTATTGCAGCAGATTTGGGTAGTTGTGACAGAGACTATATGACCCACAAAGCATAAAGCATTCACCACTGGGTCTTTAAAGAAAAAACTTGCCAAGCCCTGCTCTAGGTGCATTACTAATACTAATATTATACTGTCCAGTACAGTAGCCACTTGCCACATGTGGCTATTGTTTAAATTAAAATTAAAATTTTAAATTTCCTTTCTCAGTCACACTTGCTACATTTCAAGCACTCAACAGAACGTGTGGCTAGTGGCTACTATATAGGACAGTACATAAAAAGAACATTTTCATCACTGCAGGAAGTTCCACTGAACAGCACCACTCTAGATTCTAGAATCTGTTGATGCTGCCTGGGATATCACTGCAAAGCAATTTACTTAAAACAAACATTAAAAACTCTGGATCAGTGCAGCACTAATCACAACAGCCAAGATATGTAATCAATTTGTGTCTGTCCATGGATGAATAGATTAAGAAAATGTAGTGTATATACACAGTAGAATACTATTCAGCCTTCAAAGATAAAGAAATTCTGTCTTTGGTAATAACATGGATGAACCCGAAGGACACTGTAAGTGAAATAAGCCAGGCACAGAAAAATACTGTATGATCTCACTTATACATGGAATCTAAAAAAATCAAAGTCATAGAAATAAAGAGTAAAATGGTGGGTTTCAGAGGCTCTGTTGGGGAGGAATGGGGAGATGTTGGTCAAAGGGTACAAAGTGTCAATTAGAAGAAATAAATTTTAGAGATCTATTGCACAGCAGGATAACTATAATCAAGAGTAATGTATTATATATTTCAAAATTACTAGGAGTAAACTTGGAATGTCTCACCACAAAAAATGATAACTGAGATGATGAATATGTTAATTAGCTTGATTTAATCATTCCACATTGTATACATATATTAAGACATAATATTTTATCCCATAAATATATAATTATGATCTGTCAAATAAAAATCATATTAATTTAAAATGAAGTAAAATAAACCAGAAACTACAGATTAAAAATAAATCAACCTTAGATCGGGAGAAAAGAAAACCAAAGCATGCATAAAACTTAAATATCAATCAAAACATTAAAAAATGATATATACCAGGAAACAGCTTGACAATAACCTTCTACTTTCAAGATCCTGCAACTGGAACTTCAGGAGAAAGTTGTGGTTTTGATTAATGCAGTAATCAAAGAAATAAAGCATTTAGACAGCACCTTCACGTATAGCACTTTACAAATTTCACTGACTGAAAAATTAATGTGACTTTTCAGAGAGCAAAAAACCCGACCTAGAATGCCAAATATCCAGATAAAATAGTTTAAGTGAACTTACACATACATGTACAAATATATACCTAGCATGTTTTCATCAGGATTTTTTGATATCATTAGATAAAACCGCTTTCTTATCTCATTTAAAAGCCAAAGTTGTAATCTAGAAGAAAACCCTAGTGAACATTCTTTCATTTCATTTGCCCTTCTGTCCTTCCTACAGCTAAATAATCAGTCTCCTGATATGGTTTAAGATTTAATTAAATCATAAGTATTTGCCATTAACACCTTACCTCCTAAATAACAAATTTTTTAAAGGACATAACTATTCTATTACTGAGATAGCAGATAAAAATACTAGACTGTAAAAGTCAAAGATTATTTCTTTTGTAGCGTTCCACAGCACTCTACTATTCATAGCTATTCATAGTCATACTAGCAATCTCAAATTGTTTTCCACCAGTATTCAAAATAAGCTTTTATCACATCCTTATTGAGAGATGACAATTTCAAACTTGTTTTTATTCCTTCAGATTCTCTTTTCATTGACAAAGATGCCATATAAAAAATTTCACCAGTTAGAATTTTTTAAAAGATATCAAAGTTTTTCTCAGAGTCTCTAACATTTCATGTGCTACAAAATGAAACGCAGCAGATTACAGATAAAATTTAAACTTGGAAATGGCAAGAGTCAGATTAATTGAGATTTCATCAAAGCTCACATATGTTTTACCTCTTTGCTCTGACATAAATTATCTATGAACAAAATCAAGTATTTACATTAGCAACAAAATTTGAAACCATGTTTTTAATTCAAATGGTTATAAACTTGCCTTTATTTCTAATACTGTCCTATTAAATAATAATCATTCAATTAAAAATACTAGTTAACAAAATTCTCCTTTTAGTTTCAGAGATCAGATTTCTACTGGATGATCTATTTTCCTAGTAGGAAGTGCAGGCACTCCAAGAAAACAAAATGTCAAATCTAGGAAGAATCCTGCATTGAGTTTGCCAGCTGTCAGCAGCTCTGGTGCCTGACAGCTGTCAGAAAGCTGTCCCTGAATGTTGATACTCCTTTCTATCTTCATAATAATAAACTGATTCCTTCATTCCCATGCCTATTAAAAAAAGTTTCTCTTATCTAAAATGTCCACTTTTGCTTTTTAATTAAAAGTTTTGAAAATTGAGGCACAGACTACAAGAATGTTTTCACAATTTTAACAGTAACACTTGGGACCATAAATGTGGTAGAGAAGTGTTAGCTAACATTTCTGAAAAATCCTTTACCAGTTCTTTTTATCACCACCACATACAATCATTCCTGGAATCCTACCACCACAAGAACAGTTCTGTGGAATGAAAAGTGATCCCGATAATCAGTGAAATTAGAACATTAGAATTGAAATGGTATCTGAACTAGCTTACCTCTCCTCTGACACCTGATGCTTGAATGTCCTCTAATATTACCCTACTTGGGCTGTACAGCCTCTGCTTCAACATTCCCAATAGTACAGAAGTTATTTCTATCTATTTCAGAAAACTTCTAATGGTTAAAAAGTATTCTTCCTTAAATGTAGCTGAACTCAAATTTCCTAAAATGTCCATTTCAGGTCCTGGTTCAGCTTTCTGAGAACAGGATAAGCTATTACTCAGATGCTACCACTCAGTTCCCTGACTATGGTGAGAGCTTTCTTCTAAACCCATTTTTATTTGCCTGCGGTCCTCAAAAATGTGGCAGCAAGCACTCAGACTAGTAGCGCAATGAGATTTCTTTTTATCTCATAGCATATCTGGAAGATAGGTACAACGACACTTATTATTTTCACCATTTTATAGACAAAATCCAAGACATAAAGTTGACAAAAATATATAAAATCAAATAATTGCCCAAGGACACGGTGTTAGTGACACATTAAGAAGAGAAGCAGGATTGGTCTCTTGAGTTTCATGAATTTAAATCATGTTTTTAACTGCCTTCCTATACAGATGATAGATTTTAGAAGGCCAGAACTGGAAGAGACTTTAGATCCAATTAATTTCAAGCACCTCATTTGATTAACAGTATACAATTTTTGATTTAGGGGAAAGGAAAATGTAAAAAAACAAAGAACTTGACTTTTTTTTTTTTTTTTTTGAGTTGGAGTCTTACTCGGTCGCCCAGACTGGAGTGCAGTGGCCACTCCCAGCCACCGCAGCCTCGACCTGCTGGGCTCCGGCGATCCTTCTGCCTCAGCTTTCCAAGTAGCTGGAACTATAGGTGCCTGCTACCACGCCCAGCTAATTTTTTTTGATTTAT
>CAUYQG010212186.1:0-32234 GCA_963574415.1 Tarsius wallacei | reverse complement strand
CCCGCTGTAATGCCTCTGCGGTGTCCGTGGACAAGTTCCGTGTGGGGAGCAGGCCCCCTGGGAGAGATCTGGAGTCTTTCTGTGTCCTCTTCTGCGGAGGTCTCACAGACCACGCTGCCCGGTCGCCATCTTGGCCCCTCCCAAATATACAGTTTAATTACATTTATAATAAACAAGAAAAATAAAAAGAAATGATTTGTTTTAAGCTAAAAATAATAGCTAAAAAAGTGACCTATAAAGGTGGAAGGAGGAAGATAGTAAATATAAAAGCAGAAATTAATAAGATGGAAAATTAGAGAGGAGACAAAACCAAATTTGTTCTTTGAAATAAGAAAAATAATTAAATAGGCAGCCTCTAGTAAAATTTATTAAGAAATAAGAAGATCAGCCTGGCTTGGTGGCTCAGCCTGTAATCCTGTGCCTTGGGAGGCTGAGGTGAGTGGATTGCCTGAACCCGCGGGTTCGAGACCCGCCTGGGCAACTTGGCGAGACCTCATCTCTACTCGAAAAATTAGCCGGGCGTGGTAGCGTGCGCCTGTAGTTCCAGCTACTAGGAAGGCTGAGGTGGAAGGATCGCCGGAGCCCAACAGGTCGAGGCTGCGGTGGCCGGGAGCGCCCACTGCACTCCAGTCTGGGCAACTGAGTGAGACTCCAACTCAAAAAAAAAAAAAAAAGAAATAAGAAGATCTATAGGCATGTAATATTAAGAGCACAAACCTGGCTAACACACATAATGTTTAATATTTTGGATATATGATAAAAGTGGCATTATCAGGTGATGGGGAAGGATGTTATCAATATAAAAAAAAGTCCCTGTAAAATTAAATCTCTATAGCATCACAAAAATCAAGTCCAGTTGCAAAAAAAGACCTACATATAAAAATCAAAACCTAAACATTTTTTAGAACACATTTTAGTCAAGGTACAAAAACACAAATCATACAGAGGAAGATAACTAAATTTCACTACATAAAACTTAAAGATGTGACATGAAAAAAAATCCCAACATAAACCATATGAAAAGACTGGGAACATACTGTCTAATATAGCAAAGTATAGATGTTTAGAGAATACAAAGAATTTCTACAAATTATGTAAAAAGATGATTAAAAACTGCCCAATAGAAAAGAAAATGAAGGAATGCAATTAACAGGGAATCCATAAGGCCCAGTTAGCATTTGACATAATGCCTAACCCACAGATGGTCAAAACTGTAAGAGGCTGGCATTGCATAGTGTTGGCTGGTAGGAATATCGCTGGGGCAAGCCATTTGGGCAATTTAGTGTTGTCTAGTGATGTGGGAGATACTCATTTAAGTATCCACCTTAGAGTAGCAATTCTCAAACTTTAGCTTGGCTCAGAATCACCTGGAGGGCTTGTTAAAGTACATTGCTAGACCCCACTTCCAGAGTTTCTGGTTCAGTAGGTCTGTGGAAGGAGCTGAAGATTTATTTGCATTTCTGACACGTTCCCAGGTGCTGCTGGCAGGAACCACACTTTGAGAACCACTCCCTTAGATGGCCTTTTGCAGGTGTGCGCAATGAGGCGCATATAAGAATGTTCATTGTCAGGAAGAGCAAACATTTAGAAACAATGTAAATGCCTACCAGCAAGATAATTAATAAGTATGTCATTAAAAAAATATGACAGAATATACGTAGAAATCAAAATGAATGTACTAGAGCTACAAGTATTGACAGATTAAGGGTACTAAAATCGATGTTCTAGGAAAACAGCAAATTGCAAAATGATAGCAGTTGATATAATCTATACACATTTTAAAGATATGCAAAACAAAATAAAATAATGTTCATGAATATCAAATAGTAAGAGTCATGCATGAGCACAATAAATATGGGTTATTCTGAGGAGGAAGTGATTTATGATACTGGTTTATTCTGAGGAGGAAGGGAGGGTGATGGGATTGAAAATAGGTAGACAGAGGGCCCAACTGTATCTGCATTTCTCCCTTTCTTTCTTCCTTCCTTTCTTTTCTTCTTTCTTTCTTTCATCTATCATCTAAATCTATATCTATCAGTCATCTATCATCTATCCGTCTGTCTGTGTGTCTCCCAGTTTGTTTATTAATCACATTTTTACAAAAAAGGATGTGAAATAAATATTGCCAAAAGTTAATAATTGATTAAGCCGGGTAATGGTAGACATTATATTATGTTCCTTCTTGTGTATAAATTTGAATTATTTCATGATAAAAGTACAATTAAAAAGAATACCTGCAAACACACCATGCCAGATTTTGTTTCTGAATGTTGTTAAGGCTGAAAAACATCATCCTGAGAAGCATGAGATTAAGAGAAGAATGAGAACTATGTACAATTTTGTATACTTGATCATCATACCATGAAAATTATTACGTACAACTTGTGATTTCAAATCCCTTCTCCGAGGAATGGTGAGGACACTTGGCTTTTTGTTCTGCTCTGTGTTTTTCCTTTGTCAGTGTTGGCTCTGTGGCTCCTCCTCCCATGTGTCCTGGTTTCTAGGTTGGGATATTTGACTCTTCAGGCAAGAGGAAAATAATGGGAATATGATCATTCAAAGGCTCTTTTATTACCGTCACACACAGAAGAGAATTCTGCCTTTAATTGTTCAATTTCTGAACTTTTGTGATGTGAAACTGGGGCAACAGAGTGGCAAAATGTAAGAAGCCATCACAGTTAGACTGGTTTACATTGTAAAGGCAGAGAGAAATCAAGTGTTCCAGAAGGTGAAAGGGGAAGAGAAGAAAGACAGGAACCAGTGGGGTCTGGGTTGAAGAGCAGAGATTTGGAGTTTGCCTCTGTTTCCTTGGCCTCCAGGTGGCTTCTCCTTTCTGACTGCCCCTGGTCTGCTGGTCTGGGGTTTATCCTATTTGCTTTCAGTCAACTTTTGCTTTGAAGAGTAAGAGTCATTGTCAGATTAGGTCAGAGCTGAAAAGAGATTCTTCCATTGAATATGAATATATGCAAGACACTGTTTAGCATCCTTCCTGCCAATAGCAGCCCAAAGTGTCACAGTATAACTATCTCATGTCTGCCATTAGGTGGGCAAACCCCTCACCTTTTTTCACCTTATTTATCTCTAACTACAGCCTTGTCAGGTGCTATTATTTTCCTAATGTTATTTTATTTTTAAATTATTTATTTATTTTGAGTCGGGGTCTCACTGTGTCACCAAGGCTGGAACACAGTGGCACAATTACAGCTCGCCGCAGACTTGACCTCCTGGGCTCAGGTGATCCTTCCGTCTCAGCCTCCTGAGTAGCTGGGACTACTGTCATGCACCACCATGTCTGGCTAATTTTTGATTTTTTTTTGTAGAGATAAGGTCTTGCTGTGTTGCCCACGCTGGTCTCAAGCTCCTGGGCTCAAGCAATTCTTCCATCTTGGCCTCTCAAGATGCTGGAATTATAGGAGTGAGCCACCGAGCCTGGGTTTTTCCTAATTTTAGAGATGAGAAAACTAGCTAAGAGGGATATCTCCATTGCACAGAGCATGACCCAGACTCAGCAAGGTCTGCTGTTATTGTTGTAGATTACTTTCCAGGTGTGGGAATAAGGGGCAGATAGATGGGTGGGAATATATCTGACCTGCTGTAGTAGAGGAAGGCATTATTGCATCCATGATAAATCTGGAACTCTAGAGACTGCTTTTTTTTTTGAATTGGGGTCTCTGTCATTCATCCCAGAGTGTGGTGGCATGACCATGGCTCACATGATCATGGCCTACCCTAGCCTCAACATCCTGGGCTCAGGTGATCCTCCCGCTTCAACCTCCAGAGTAGCTGGGACTATAGGTACTTGCCACTATGCCTGGCTGATTTTTAAAAAATTTTTTTAGAGTTGAATGAATTCTTACTCCTGGGCTCAAGCAGTCCTCCCTCCTCAGCCTTACTGAATGCTGGGATTACAGGCATGAACCACCACACCTGGGCTTGGAATGCTAGAGATTTCATGTCACTATAATCTACTCTAGAGTAGTTTAAAGCCAGAGACCTTGGCAAGGAGTCTTCCTGGCATGGAACCTTCCCTGGTTGGTCATTTATCCTCCACTCTGAAGCATTCGTCTTTCCAGTCTACAGACTTGGAACTCCCACATAGATTCTGCATATCCCCTGGGACAGAGTTTTCCATAATTTATTATTTTCTTTCCTTTGTTGTCTGAGAGTTTCAAACCTCCATGGAGACATGATCCCATGGGTCATCCCTGGCAAGGATATAGGCACATACATGAAGTAGGAGTCATTTTATGGCCAGGGACAACTCCTGTCTTTTCCCTTTCCAGTTTAGCCAATGGTGTCTGCCCTCTCCCTTTGGTTCAGAGAAGCTGTGACCCTTGAATTTGGGGTCCTTGCTCCACAATGGGATCTGACGACTTTCCCTGGCCACCAGCTTCAAGATTCAGGGCATGTTTAGCCTTTGTATACTACCCAGAGAAGACATGGTAAGGGGGCAAGTAAGTGACTCTTCTGCAGAGCCTTGAACACTTGGCTGTCTAGTTTCTGCTATATACCGGTATTGGAAACTAACAAGCACATAATTCAGACAGTATGCTGGGGGTGGGGTGGGTGTGTGTGTGTGTGGAAAGAGCGCTATCAGCCAAATAGATACCACATCTAGAGTGCAATCTTTTCTTCAGAGTTTTCCCAGTTTGTAATCTCATTTTGTTTTTTATTCCAAAGTTGTTTGTTTGTTTGAGTCAGAGTCTCATTCTGTCGCCCAGGCTGGAGTGCAGTGGCATGATCATGGCTCACCACAGCCTTGATCTCCTGGGTTCAGGTGATCCTTCTGCCTCAGCCTCCCAAGTAGCTGGTGTTATAAAAGCATATCACCATGCTCAGCTGATTTTTTAAAAAATGTTTTATTTGTTTGAGTTGGGGGCCAAGATTCTTTAACAGAGTCATTGTGGGTTTAAATATCAACCTATTTTTCAAGTGAGGAAACTGAGGCACACAGAATACAACTGATTTGTTTCAGCTCACACGGAGTAGGAGTGCCAAGGGATTTGGGGGGCTTTATGCTCCTTCATCTTTGTGTGCCCCTCAGACCCTCTCCACTAAACCTACAATCTAAGCAAAGTCAATTTGCTTGTTATTCCAGTGCTGTTTCCCAACTATTCCCAGAGCCCCACTTGATGGCCATCTCTCCTGCTTTCCCTTTATTGAAATTCTGCAGTCATCACTTCATCCATAAGCAATAGAATAGAGTAGGAAGGTCTTCCCAGAGTATACCTTTAAAGTTTCCGGCCCATCCACTGTCTTGCTGATTCACAAAATGTCCTGGGAGACCGGAAGAAGAGGTATCATTCCCACTTAGATATTAGGAACTAGAAGCTTGGAAAGCTTGACTCTTACCTCAGTTTCTGTAGTAGACCCTCTGGCTTGCTTTGCGTCTGGGGTCACTGTTGTACATATGACTGGATAAGCCACCGATTTACTTTTCTGTGCCTCAGTTTCCCATTTGTTACCATCGTGAGGAGATCATAAGTGAGTAGCTTTGAGGAACAGGTTTTGCTCCATATTGAAGCCCCAGGAATGAGAGAAGCACTCAGTTAGTTGATTGGATTTGATTGTAGGAATGCCAACCTCTGGGGGTGGGGAAGGTAATATGGTGGGAAGATGGTGGTCTGTGAGGCAGAATGGGCTGTGTCTAAGCTGGACTCTGTCACTTACTAGCTGGTTGAAGCAAGGTCTATGGGACCCCCACATGATAGCTTCCTTTGTTCCTCTTTCCAGCCACCTGGCAACTGAGAAAATCTAGGGTTTGATGGAGCAGAGTCTGAAAACAGTTGATACAGTACACTTTTCAAGGAAATTTAAAATAAAATTCAGTAGCTGAAAAAAAAGAAATTAAGCCTGGGCAATATCGTGAGACCTCATCTCTACAAAAAAATTTAAAGAATTAGCTAGGTGTGGTAGTGCACATCTGTAGTCCCAGCTGCTCAGGCGGCTGAAATGGAAGGATTACTTGAGCCCAGGAGGTTGAGGCTTTGGTAGCCATGATCGTGTCACTACACTCCAGTCTGGGTGACAGAGTGAGACTCTGTCCACCTCCTCCCCCCCAAAAAAAGCTTCTTAAAAGGCCGGGCACGGTGGCTCAAGCCTATAATCCCAGCGCTTTGGGAGGCTGAGGGGAGAGGATTGCTTAAGCCCAGGAGTTCAGGACCAGCATGGACAATACAGCAAGACCTCGTCTTTACAAAAAAATCCAAAAAATTATCTGGGCATGATGGTGTGCACCTGTAGTTCCAGTTACATGAGAGGCTGAGGTGGAAGGATTGCCTGAACCCAAGAGGTCGAGATTGTGGTAAGCAATGATTGTGCCACTGCATTTCAGCCTTTTTTTTTTTGAGACCCTGACTCAAAAAGAAAAATTACATGTAAACATTTATTCAATTTTCTGCCCATACAAGGCCAGTGAGAATAGGCTGTTCCAGACACACAAGCCATCATTCATGCTGGCATCATCAGTCTTGTGACTGATTGGCAGGATGACTACAGGGGCCGCACCCACATTGGCTGGCTCTTCCGTAGGTGGGCTTCTTTTTCCTTACATTTCTTTGAAAACAGGTAGCTAGAAGTGGAAAGGAAACTAAGCACTCTGGGTCAGCTCGATGCTAGGAACATGCATCCTCTCTTTTCTTATATCAATATATTGATTGTATGTAGACTACATGCCAGTGACTCCTGGCATTAGCAACACAATGATGAACAAAAAGACAAAGGCACTGTCTTCAAGGAGCTTCCTTTTATGTGTGTGTGTGTGTGTGTGTGTGTGTGTGTGTGTGTGTGTGTGTGTGTGTGATGCTATAGACCAACAAATAAATATCTAACAGATGATTGGACTGAGACCAAAAAAGTCAAGTTGAGAAGGGGAGGGTCAAAGAGTGATAGGAGTTACATTTTCTGATGGGTGTTCTGAAAAGGCCTCTATTTTAGGGAGGCTTTGTGCAGAGAATTGAAGGAAGTGCAGGAGGAAGCCTCACAGAGATGGCAGTAAGAGCAAAGACCCTGAAGCCACACAGAGAGGGAGCAGTAAGAGCAAAGACTGAACTTTTACTTAATGCCGTCTCCTTCCATCTTTAGACCGGCCCAGCAATGTACACATTCCCCTCCCCATCTGAAGAGGTGGACGCTGAGGCCCAACAAGATGAAATGACTTGCCCTAAATCACAGCTGTCACCTGATTTGCCAGGGTCAAATGCAACTCCCCTGATTCCAGAGACAGTGCTGTAACACAGGAGACTATCTGCATGCAGAAAAGTTGCTGTTGCTGTCATGTTGCAGCGGTCGTACAGACACGAGCATGCAGTGAGCGAGAGCCAAGAGGAATCAGAGAGCTGGGCTCGAGGCTGCAGCTCCTGGGCATGTCCTAGGTCCTCTGTCTGCCTCTGGACACCCATCCACCATTGCCCGCTGATCTTGGTTTGGTGGTTGTTTTCTTAATAAGTTCATTTTCCAATTCCTTTCACTTCTGGGGACAAGTTTCCCAGAGGCCAGCTGGAGAGAACTTAAAACAGGGAGAAATCCAGCCTCTCTCACCAGGCTTGTCACAAAACTGCACAAGCAAGTAGCTGTAGGAATCAAGCTTTAATTTCCCTGCTTGGGCCCCAAACTGTTTTTCATATTTATTAGGGAAAGATCTTAGCCAGGGGAGCACCATCTTTTGAGGACACCAAGTCTGGCCAAGTTCCTACGTGACCTCTCTTCTTATTTAATGATTGCCTTGTGTGACCCTGTCCCCTCCCTTCCCTTTGACACTTGTTCCCTGTGTGGCATTTGGTGGATAAAGTTCGCTCAACCTCGGAGAGGAAGTAGATGCTATTACTAGCCCTGGGAGCCTCACTGTGCTCATGTAGGTCACCAGAGCCTTCGGGGGATTCCTCCAGAGGGGCTCTGAGCTGCAGAGAAATTACCCTCAGAGTCGGGCCGGCAGCCAGGGTTGCAGGCATGTCATTTGGGGAAATGAAATGACAGAGAGAGATGGCACGGGGAAAACACAGACTTTTGGGTCAGACATGCTGGAGTTGGCATCCCATCTCTCCCCTGTGCTTGTTCTTTGATCAGAGATTGCAAGTTACTTACTGTCTCTGAGCCTCAGTTTTCTTCAATTGCATGAAAACTCAGACAAATAACCCTCTGTCAAGGAGAGGGCATAGGATCGTAGTAGAGTATTGCTGGGATTAAATGAGATAATATTTATCTGCTGAGCAGAATCTGGTCCATGGGAGGGACTCTGTAAATGACTCTCCTTTCTTAGAAGGGAGGTGCATCTTCCTACCAACGCATGACCTGAGGGAGGGTGGTGGAAGAGGAGTAGGGTTTGAGTGCTCTGAGGCGAAGCACGGCACAACCTGAAACTCTTGTTAGAAAGCGTTTCTCATGAGACTTGTCTCTGATGACTTACATGATGCCATCAGAAATTCATTCCATGGTGTTAGGCACTGCCCTCCATCTGAGTTTCTTTCATTTCCTGTTAATTAGGAGGTGGGGGAGCTGAGATTTGAAGACAGCAGGTGGTATAATGCTTGAACATGGCCTTAATCACTGTGCTCTCCTGTCTCCCTTTGAACTTCACAACCTCCTCTCATGATTCCTCTGGGCATATTAGGTGCTTTTATACCTCTCTCCTGGGGTGTCTACCTCACTGTCCTCCTGCTGCATTTTTTTTTTTTGAGACAGGCTTCTCACTCTGTCACCCAGGCTAGAGTGCCGTGGCACAATCATGGCTCACTGCAACCTCTAACTCCTGGGCTCAGGTGATCTTCTCACTTCAGCCTCCAGAGTAGCTAGGGCTTCAAGTGCATGTCACCATGCCTAGCTAATATTTTTATTTTTTTGTAGAGACACGGTCTTACCATGTTACCCCGGCTGGTTTCAAACTCCTGGGCTCAAGCAATTGTCCCAACTCGGCCTCCCAAAATGCTGGGATTGCAAGCGTGAGCCAACGCACTCTGTCTGCACTTGGTTTTGTCAGTCAAGGATTGCCATCTCTCTGGCCTCACCTACCCTCACCATGATTCTGTTAGAAAATGGCTTCTTGATCTCACCTGCCCTGTCTTCTTCCTAGGCCAAATTCACTGCCCCCCTGCTTTGTTCTACCACAGATACATTATAACTAATACATCACATCTCCGTCCTGAGCTTTGAGTATGTCTCTATGTCTCCTGAAAGTTGAGGGTTCTTGAAGGCCAGGGCTTAAAACTCATTTACCTTTAGGAACCTGATGCCTGGCACAACATATGATACCCAAAGGCTTGTTGATGAGTGTTTGAATGAGGAAGTGGCAGGCATGGAACTCTGGGTAAGCCATGTCAGTGAATAAACAAATCAACACATTCAAAGTGCCATAGATTTCAAAATTTGCCATGAGTTAGATAACTGTGGGATTTTTCTCTCTCTCTTTTTAGCAAGTGAAAGTGAATTAATATACATTGGTAAATGAAATAATGAGGCATTTGCTCAATTATTTTATTTACTTAAACTCTTTGAATGGTCTTCTCAATACATCAATCCAATCCACTTGACAACTTGAATTCATCCTTTGAGTCTCTCAAATAATGCAACTGGGTACTGGGTGGTGAAGGAAGAGGTGGTGGAGATTCAAGCTCATTCCTAGGATTGTCTAGTTTAGATTTGGGGTTTTCAATATGAAATTCAAGAAAACTAGATATTAGGGTAAAGGAAGCAATAACGATTCATTGGGCTTCTGGGCAGGTGCAATTGTCCATGCGTGTCCAACATATACTTTGCTCGGCATCAGTTGTCTACTCCAACTCTCTGCAGATAAAAAGACAACAGACAATTTGGGAACAGTTTGGCTGCTTGGTGGTGGCAGGCATGGTATGTGTGTCCATCAGGTAGGTTAATTATAGCCTAACATAGAAAGATGGTGTTCTTTTTTACTTATGAAATAGGCCAATGTGAGTCTATGACAGGGACTGGCAGTTGCAGTCGAAGGTCCAAATCCAGTTTACAGACTGTTTTTGTATGGCCAATGATCTAAGAAAGATTTTCACATTCTTAAAAGGTTGCAAAAAGCAAACAAAAATTTACCCGTAGAGAAGAATATGTGGCAGAGACTGTCTGCAGTTCACAAAGCTTAAGCTATTTAAATCTGGACCTCTATAGAAAATGTTGGATGATCCTTGCTCCAGGAAGGCATGAGTTGTTTTCCTCAGGGATCCAGGTTCTTTCCAGCTTTTAACATGATGGAGAAAGAGATTGTGAGGAAGACACGCTTGCTTCTCAAAAATCTCAGCCCACGAGTGAAAGGCTGCATGGCCTGGATGCAAAGGGGAGGAAGTGTAACTTTTGGCATTTGCACTCATCCTCCCCTCCCCTCCCTTCCCTGTCCCTCCCCTCCCCTCCCCATCCCTTCCCCCTCCCCTCCTCACCCCCCCTTATCTCACTTCTTTCCTTTTCCTTTTTTTTTTTTGAGTTGGAGTCTCACTCTGTTGCCCAGACTGCAGTGCAGTGGCGGCTCCTGGTCACCGCAGCCTCGACCTGCTGGGCTCTGGCGATCCTTCCGCCTCAGCCTTCCAAGTAGCTGGAATTACAGGCACGCGTTACCACACCCAGCTAATTTTTTGATTTATTGTAGAGATGAGGTCTCACCAAGTTGCCCAGGCGGGTCTCACTTCTTTTCTGCTTGTTCACTTTTTGAGTAATAAAAGCTGGTACTTTCAATGTAACTAATCTGGACTTGGTAGAAACCCCACAGATTCTGGCACCCTCCCTCTAAGCCTTGGGTCAGAGAATCGAAACTATTATAAAGCAATACCTCCTCTGCAGCAGACTCCCCCCTGGGGTGGTTGCTGGGGGCACCTTCTTGGTACCAGGCTCTGGGCTGGCTGCTGGGAGGGTATCTGTACCAGGACCTGGACTGGATGCTGAGGGGCATCTGTACCAGGCCCTGGGCTGGATGCTGGGGGCGCTTGCTTGGTACCAGGCTCTAGGCTGGATGCTGGGTGGGGGGGCATCTGTATCAGTCCCTGAGCTGGATGCTGGGGGCACCTTTTTGGTACCAGGCCCTGGGCTGGGTGCTGGAGGTCATCTGTATTAGGCCTTGGGCTGGATGCTGTAACAGACGCCTCTTAGTACCCGCCATGCGTCCTGGTACCCAGCAGGTGCCTTGTATATTTGTTTGCCTGTGCTGCATACATGTTTGGAGGAATGAGGAAAGAAAAAGTCTTCCGAATGAAGCTAGGACTGTCAAACTGAGTCACAGCTGGAAGGACAGTACAATTTAGAAATGATGGTAACAATTTATAGGTGAGACAACCCAAGCTGGTAAATTCAGAGCCAGGACTTGATCCTAGAGCCGTTTGACTCTATATCTTGGGCTCTCTATGCCTATGGAAAATCACGAGCATTTCAGAGAACCTTACTATGCAGCCTGTAACACAGCAGGTCAAGTCAGGCTTTTTTGGCATCTGTGTCCAGCAAGTATCTGCTGGGAAGGCATCTCAGAAGGGTGAGCACTGTTCTGAGGCTGCTACGTTGTCAACCAGATTACAAAAATTTTGTCCTGAATTTCCTGGAACCCACGGGATCATGAGGTGTCTGGGGCTGCAGTGCAATTATTTGAGAGGAAGTCAGTGTTTACAGACTTCCTACTGTGGGGATGTTAGGCATGGTAAAGATATACACAGAAATAAGAGGACTTTGACCTTGTTTATTTCTGAGTCCGTATCTTTACATGGATTCACTGCCAGGAAATCATGGAATGTTGGAGCCAGAAGGAACTAGCTTAATTATTTATAGAGGAAAAAGTAAGGGCTTTAGGTCTTGGCAAACCTGGATTCAAATTCCAGTTCAGGAATTTGTGACTGTAGGCAAAACACTATTTACCTCCAAAGGGTCACAAATGGTGAAAAATTTGCCCAAAGTTACTGTTTGCCCAATGTAACTGTTTTAATGATCTGTTACCACTTAAAATCCACCCCCAAACTTGATGGCTTGAAGTAACAGCAATCAGTTATTTAGCTCACAAATTTGTAATTTTGGGGAGGGTTCAGCAGGGAAGACTGGTATCAGGTTGGCCAGCTCAACTTGGGGGCTGGACAATCTGTTTCTCAGGTGGCTCTTTCACCTGACTGGTAAGGTGATGCTGGCTGTCAGTGGGACCTTGTTCAGAGCTGAGAGCTGGGGGCCTTAGTTTCTTTCCACCTGGGCCTTTCCACAGGCTTCTCGGGCTTCCTCATACCATGGTGGCTGGAATCCAAGAAGCAGGAAGAATAAACTGATGATGTCTTAGGGTCTGGGCCTGGAAATGAGCACAGCAACACTTCCATCTTAGTCTGTTTTTTGTTTTTTTTTTCAGTTTTTGAGTTGGGGTTTCACTCTGCTACTCAGGTTGGAGTTCAGTGGCACAATCACAGCTCACCATAGCCTCGACCTCCTAGGCTCAGTTGATCCTTTGATCTCAGCCTTCCAATAGCAGGGACTACAGGCACTCTTCAATGTGAGGATACCGCTTTTGATTTTTTTGTAGAGATGAGTTTTGCTATGTTGCCCAGGCTGGTCTCGAACTCCTGGTTGCAAGCGATCCTCCTGCATCAGTCTTCCAAAGCACTGGATTACAGGCACGAACCACTGCATCTGGTTTATTCTGTTGTTATGCAGTTCCAGAGCCCAGATTTGGGGGAGTTGCCATAGACCTCACCTTTTGATGGAAGGAATATCCATCAAAAGGAAGGATTTTGGGCTGTACTTTAAAACCGCCACAATAATGGACACATTATATTTCCTCATTATTCTGAAATGAGGTAGGAATTTACCTCTTTGTACTTCTCTTTTACTATCTGTTGTTAAAAATGGGATTATTTATGAAAGTGGACTAGATAAAGAAAATGTGGTATGTATCCATGATGGCCTATTATACAGCCATAAAGAAGAACAAAATCATGGCCTTCGCAGCAACATGGATGCAGCTGGAGACCATCATGCTAACTGAACTGTCACAGAAACAAAGAACTGAATACCGTGTGTTCTAATTCATAAGCTGGTCCTGGTCACTGGTCACTCTAGCACAAGGGTGGGATTGGCAGATGCTGGACATCGCTAGGAGAAAGAAGGTACAACTTACTTATGCAGCAAAACCTCACCTGTACCCCACAACTCATAAGATAAAAAAAAAATAAAATGGGATTATTCAGTGATTTGCTCATGGCCACATATTTCAAGTTGGTGTTGGGGCTTGAATCTGAACCCAGCTTGGATTTGAACTCAGATCTGTTGATTCTCTCTCTTAATAGTTATGCTCATCTCCAGGGCTACTGGCATTTCCTTAGTTAAGGCCACTACACTCCATGTTACACGTGCAGCCACCTCCCAACCTCCCAACCTAGCCTTCCTGTTTCCTGTCTTGCTCCCCTCCAAGCCTGCCCCTTCGAAAGGGCAAAAAAGCATGGTTATGTTCCCCTGCTTATAACTCTTCAAGGTTCCCTGTGGTTCTCAGCTTGCAGCTCAGCTTTTTCCTTTCTCTTAACTTGGTTACTAGCCTTTGTGATGTCCCAGCTTACTCCCCAAGCTAAACAACAGCAGTCATTTCCCCTCTGGATTTTATTCCAGGTTAAGTCAACATGTAGATTCTCCACCCCCTACCCCCGGTATTTTTTTATTCCAACATGATGCCGAGTGCTTTACAGGAATTATCTCATTTAAATGCTCGCAACAAACCTGTGAGGGAGGTTCTCTCTCTTTTTAAAAATTTTATTTTAAGGGTGTGGGGCACAATTCAGGGTTAGGTATACAAACATTGATTATGCAGGTACCCTTGTGGATGAGGTGTGCTCCTCCCTCTCCTGGCAGTTTCCCTCAACTGCCAATTCCATTGCCACCCCCGCCCTGACAGTTTCCCACGACTGCCGATTCCTTTCTTATAGCATTATGATAATTGTTCAAGGTCCGCTTATGAGTGAGAACATATGGTACCCTGTTCTTTGTTTCTGTGATAGATCACTGAGTATGATCAGCTCTAAATTCATCCAAGTTGCTGCGAAGTCCATATGTTTGTTCTTCTTTATGGCTGCATAATATTCCATTGTGCAAATGTACCACATTTAAAAAATTCAGTCCAGCTTTGATGGGTTGCATGGTTGGTTCCATGTTTTTGCTATTGTGAATAGAGCTGCAACAAACATACATATACAGATATCTTTTTTGTAGAATGAGGTTCTCTTATATTTGAAGCCAGTATGCTTGCTTGGGAAGCCAAGCTCTTAACCTCTATGGTAAACAGTCTCTATTTGAAGTTTCCCAAATGCACAATGTCCTCTTTGGGTCTAGGATTTTACGCTTGCTATGTCTTCTTTACTTTTCTACCTTTTACCTCACTAATTCATGTTTTAAACTCTTGTTTTACTAATTCATGTTTTCCTTTCAGGTTCCAAATTTAGAAAGTTCTCCCTCCAGGAAGATTTATCATTACTGGCTAAGTCTCCCTGCTATTTCCTCCTGTAACATCCTGTCTTATTCCTAGCCAGAACTTTTCATTTTGTACTGAAATGGTCTGTTTTCTTGTGCCCCTCAGACTATGAATTCTTTGAGAGTAGGGACAATGTTTCAACTTTACTTCCCTTTTCTGAAGTGAAAGTTATTTTAGTCCAACATCCTCACAGGTTCTCTCTGAGCATTCATCATCTACGGGGCTATGAGTCTGTTGAGCTTTCATGCCCACATATGGAGCCATATACGAAAAACTGGACCCAGGTGACAGAGTTTGTCATGGTGGGCTTTGCAGGGGTGCACGAAGCACACCTCCTGTTTTTCACCCTCTTCCTCACCATGTACCTGTTCACCTTGGTGGAGAACTTGGCCATCATCTTAGTGGTGGGCTTGGACCACCGGCTGCAGAGACCCATGTATTTCTTCTTGACGCATTTGTCCTGCCTTGAAATCTGGTATACCTCTGTCACGGTGCCCAAGATGCTGGCTGGTTTTATTGGGGTCGACGGGGGCAAGAATATCTCCTATGCTGGCTGCCTGTCCCAGCTTTTCATCTTCACCTTCCTGGGGGCAACTGAGTGTTTCCTACTGGCTGCCATGGCCTATGACCGCTATGTGGCCATTTGTGTGCCTCTTCGCTATGGGGCCTTGGTTTCCTGGGGCACCTGCATCCGTCTGGCGGCTGCTTGTTGGCTGGTAGGCTTCCTCACACCCATTTTGCCCATCTACCTTATGTCTCAGCTGACATTTTGTGGCCCAAATGTCGTTGACCACTTCTTTTGTGATGCCTCACCCCTGCTAGTCTTGTCCTGCTCGGACGTCACCCTGAAGGAGACTGTGGATTTCCTGGTATCGCTGGCCGTGCTCCTGGTTTCCTCAACAGTCATTGCTGTGTCCTATGGCCACATAGTCTGGACGCTGCTGCACATCCGCTCGGTTGCTGAGCGCCGGAAGGCCTTCTCCACCTGTGTAGCTCACCTGACTGTGGTGAGCCTCTTCTACGGCACTCTTTTCTTTATGTACGTCCGGACCAAGGTGACCTCCTTCATCAACTTCAACAAGGTGGTGTCTGTCTTCTACTCCATTGTTACGCCGATGCTCAACCCTCTCATCTACAGTCTCCGGAACAAGGAAGTGAAGGGAGCTCTGGGTCGAGTCTTTTCCCTCACATCTTGGAGGGGCCAGTGAGGAGCCAGGTAAGGGGATCTAGTTTTCTTGCCTTGAATATTTAAAAGGAGGATGAGGAGTACGATAGAGTGCTGTGGCCCAAGCAGTCAGGGGTTATGGACTACGTTTTAGTTAAGATGAATGCTAAGTTGTTATAACAAGAGAGACAACTACAATGTAGCTTAAAGAATGAAGAAGGTTTTTTTGTTCTGACGAGAGTCCAAGGTGAGTGTTCTAGGTTGGTGGGTGACTCCTCAACAGAGATTCAAGGATCCAAGTCCCTTCAATCATGCAGGATTAACATCCTGTAAGATATTGGCAAAATAAGGTCTGCAGGCCAAATATGGCTCAGCACTTTTTTTTTTTTTTTGAGTTGGAGTCTCACTCTGTCGCCCAGACCGGAGTGCAGTGGTCGCACCTGGCCACTGCAGCCTCGACCTGCTGGGCTCCAGCGATCCTTCTGCCTCAGCCTTCTGAGTAGCCGGAATTACAGGCATGCGCTACCACGCCCGGCTGATTTTTTGACTTATTGTAGAGATGAGGTCTCACCAACTTGCCCAGGCGGGTCTCGAACCCGCGGGCTCAGGCAATCCCCTTACCTCAGCCTCCCAAAGCACGGGATTACAGGCTGAGCCACCGAGCCTGGCTGTTTTTGTTTTTTTTATTTTGAGTTGGATTCTCACTCCATTGCCCAAGCTGGAGTGCAGTGGCACACTCACGGCCATCCCACCATTGACCTGCTGGGCTCAGGTGATCCTTCCGCCTCAGTCTTCCAAGTAGTTGCAACTACAGGTGTGCACTATCATGCCTGGCTAATTATTTTGATTTACTATAGAGATGAGGTCTTACTAAATTGTCCAGGCTGTTCTTGAACCCTTGGGCTCAGGCAATCCCCTCACCTCAGCTTCCCAAAGTGCTGGGATTACAGGCTTGAGCCACTGTGCCCGGCTAGCACTTTTTTTTTTTTGAGTTGGAGTCTCACTCCATCGCCCAGGCTGGAGTGCAGTGGCATACTCACAGCCACCCCAGCATCGATCTGCTGGGCGCCGGCGATCCTTCTGCCTCAGCCTTCCAAGTAGCTGGAACTACAGGCACACACTACCACACCCAGCTAATTTTTTCTTTATTGTAGAGACGAGATCTTGCCAAGTTTCCTGGGCTGGTCTCAAACCTGCGGGCTCAGATAATCTACTTGCCTCGGCCTTCCAAAGTGCTGGGATTGCAGGCTGAGCCACCGAGCCTGGCCAGCACTTGTTTTTTAATGATATGTTAGCTAAGAATGGTTTTTACATTTTAAAAGATTGAAGACAAATTGAAGGAAGAATATTTTATGACTCCTAATAGTTTTATAAAATTCAAATTTCCATGTCCATAAATCAAGTTTTATTAGAGCATGGTCACACCCACATGTATTGTTTATGACTGCTTTTATGCTACCATGGCAGAGTTGAGTACAGTAGTTACAACAGAGACCATTTGCCAATGAGCCTTTTGTTGCTTACGTGGTCAGCACGGGGTCCTAGTGGGCAGGAAGGGTGAGGATACAGCTTGGAGGGAACACACCCTGTGTCTTAAGGTTTCTTGACTAGACGTAGCAATCATCATTTCCACTCACCTCCTTGGTGAAAAGAGAGTCATTGGTCAAATCTAACTGCAAGGGCAATCAAAATAGTCCATAGCTAGGCAGCCAGGTGTCCAGACACCATTCAATTATCGTAGAAAAAGAAAAGAACAAATTTGGTAGACAACTGGTAGTTTCTAGCACAGACTAAGGCCCCAGAATCAGAGCTGATTTTTAATGGAATCCATACACTTAATCTTCTTTGTATCTACACTTTCTTATTTGAAATATAGACTGATTTTCTGTCAGTTGGTGTGTGTTTTTTTTTTGGAAGTTGACTTAAAAAGACCTAGTCTATGGCAGCGTTAGCTCTTTTGAGTAAGGCTTAAAAAGACAATTATAATTCAAGTCGTTATTTTTTTTTTGAGTCGGAGTCTCACTTTGTTGCCCACGGTGAAGTGCAGTAGCAAGCTCATGGCCACTGCAGCCTCAACCTGCTGGGCTCAGGTGATCCTTCTGCCTCAGCCTTCCAAATAGCTGAAATTACAGGTGTGCACCACCATACCTGGTTAATTTTTCTTGATTTATTGTAGAGACGAGGTCTCACCAAGTTGTCCAGGCTGGTCTCAAACCCCTGGGCTCAGGCAATCCTCTCGCCTCTGCCTCCCAAAGTACTAGGATTACAGGTTTGAGTTACTGTGCCCAGCAAGTAGTTTCCTATATGTAGATAGCTGCGTTCTTTTAAAAAAAATTTCTAATAGCTGCATTCTTAAAGACATTTATAATCATCATTTCAGTGTAGATTCCAGAAATGAAAGGATATGGATGAGGAAAATACTGAGCTTGAAACGGGGTCCGGGGGAAGGACAGATTTTTCTGTGATGATTATTTCTCAGCTGGCCGATAATAAGCAGATTACATTACGGTGCCCCTCAATGCCAGAGTTTTTCTGAATAGGATCTGAGTTGTTGCATAGTTAACAGGGAGGGCACAAATCATGCATTCTGAAACCATTTCATTTACTGAATCCTGTGTTAGTAGTCTGTTTTAGATTCTTGTGAATGACTACAAGATACAAACACAGTGCAAAGGTGAGAACTTTTCAGGAGAAAATATACTAATTCATTTGAAAGAAACAGAAGGAGTATATAGGCACACCTCATTTTATTGTGCTTTGCTTTATTAAGCATTGCAGATATTGTATTTTTTAACAAGTTGAATGAAGGTTTTTGGCACTGCTACATTGAGTAAGTATTGACATTTTTTTCAACAGCTTGTGCTCACTTTGTGTCTCTGTGTCACATTTTAATAATCCTCACCATATCTCCTACTTTTATTATTATTATTATTGTTATATCCACTGTGGTAATCTGTGATCAGGGATCTTTGGTGTTACTATTGCAATCGTTTTGGGGAGCCTCAAACAATGTCCATATTAAGAGGGCAAACTTAATTGATAAATGCTGTGTGTGTTCTGATGCTTCATTGACTGGCCAGTCTCTCATCTCTCTCGCTCTCCTCAGGCCCTCTTATTTCCTGAGACACAAAAAATTTGACTCAGGCCAATTAATAACCATACAATGGCTTCTAAGTGTTTAAGTGAAAGGAAGAGTTGCACATCCCTCACTTTAAATCAAATGCTAGCAATGATTAAGTTTAACAAGGAAGGCATGTCAAAAGCCAAGAGAGACCAAAAGTTAGGCCTCTTGCCCCTAGCTTTTAGCCAAGTTGTGAACAAAGCAAACGTTCTTGGATGAAATTAAAGGTGACACTCCAGTGAATGCCAGAGAAGAAAGTAAAACAACTTTATTGCTGAGGTGGAGAAAGTTGTAGTGATCTGAATAGAAGATGAAACCAAGCCACTACATTCCCTTCAGCCAAAGCCTAATCCAGAGCAAGGCCCTAACTCTCTTCTGGTCTAGGAAGGATGCGAGAGGCAAGGAAACCGCAGAAGAAAAGTTGGAAACTAACCGAGATTGGTTCATGAGGTTTAAGGAAATAAATCATCTCAATATCATAAAACTGCAAGGTGAAGCAGCAAGTGCTGATGAAGTTTCAGCCAGCTCTTCAGAATGTCTAACTAAGATCATTGATGAAGGTGGAAGCACTAAACAACAAATTTTCAGTGTCGATGAAACAGCCTTATATTGAAAGAAGATGCCATCGGAGACTTTTATAGCTAGAGAGGAGAAGTCAATGCCTGGCTGCAAAGCTTCAAAGAATAGACTGACTCTCTTGTTAGGGGCTAACTCGGCTGGTGACTTTAAGCTCATTTGCTAATCTCAAAATCCTATGGCCCTTAATAATTATGCTAAATCCACTCTGCCTGTGCTCTGTAAATGGAATGACAAAGCCTACTAACAGCACATCTGTCTGCAGCATTGTTTACTGAATATTTTAAGCTCACTCTTGAGACCTACTGCTCAGAAAAAAGATTCCTTTCAAAATATTACTGCTCACTGACAATGCACTTGGCTGCGCTCTTGTGCTGATATAAAATAAAATTAATGTTGTCTTCACCCATTAATACAACATCCATTCTGGAGCCCATGGCTAAGGAGTAATTTTAACCTTCAAATCTCATTATCAAAAAACACATTTTGTAAGGTTATAACTGCCACAGATAGTGATTCCTCTGATGGATCTGGGCAAAGTAAATGAAAAATCTTATGGAAAGGATTCCCTTTCTAGCTATTAAGAGCATTCATGATTCATGGAAAAATTCAAAATATCAACATTAGCAAGAGTTTGGAAGAAGTTTATTCTGACTCTTATGGATGACTGTGAGGGAGTTCAAGACTTCAGTGAAGGAAGTAATTGCAGATGTGATGGAAATAGCAAGAATTAAAAGTGGAGCGTGAAGATATGACTGAATTGCTGCAATTCTTGATAAACTTGAACGGATGAGGAGTTGCTTCTTACAAATGAGCAAATAAAGTGGTTTCTTGATATGGAATCTGTTCTTGGTGAAGATCCTATGAACATTATTGAAATGACAACAAAGGGTTTAGAATTTTCCATAAACCTAATTGATAAAACAGTGGCAGGGTTGAGAAGATTAACTTCAATTTTGAAAGAAGTTCTACTAGGAGTAAAATGTTATCAAGCAACATCACATGCTACAGACAAATCTGTCATGATAGGAAGAGTCAATTGATGCGGCAAACCTTCTTATTATCTTATTTTAAGAAATTGCCGCAGTCAACTCAGTCTTCATCAACCAGCACCCTGATCATTCAGCAGCCATTGACATAAAGGCGAGGTCCTCCACCAGCAAAAAGATGAAGACTCGATGAAGGCTCAGATGATACTTTGCATTTTTTAGCAATAAGGTATTTTTTAGTTAAGGTATGTACATTTTTAAGAGACAGTGCTAGTTCACACTTAATAGGCTACAATATACTATAAACATAAGTTTTATATATACTGGGAAATAAAGTTTTTGTGACTCACTTTATTGCAATATTCACTTATTGCAGTGGTCTGGAATGCAACCCACAATATCCCCGTAGACTTTCAGGCACCTGATCTGAGTAGACATGCACACAAAATGAACTAGAGTTTTAGCTGATGACTGATGGAAAGAAAATGAAACATACTGAATTAAGAAGTTCTTGTTTATTGCAGCAGAAATAATTCAAATTCAAATACACAGAGAGTTTTCCAGATTTTAAGAACTACTCTAAGAATAACTGTATGGGAAGTGTGAGGAAAGCTTACCATTTGGAGCTTCTTGAAGAATAAATCTATATTTTTTAGATGAATTACATAAAAATGGTAAAAGCTCTGATGAATACTCTTAGAATCCTATACATGTAAAAGTAAATTTTGCTTTAATAAAACCTGATACAAGAAACGAAACTGGGAAATAAAATCACTTTTGTGAGTATGATAATTTACATTACAAAATTAAAACAATTACTTCTTTAAAAATCAGGCCTACCTGCCAGAATCTGAGGCATATGATATGCATAAATATTGACAGCTAAAATTTTCAAAGCTACTACTAATGGCAGATTAATCTGCAATGAAGATAAGCTATAAAATTATATGGGAAAATGCATATTTTTGTAAATAGGGACTTCCTAAAAATATAATTCCTTCTTTGGGAATTTATCTATTCATAGAATGAAACATTGTCATGTGAAGTGCTAACTTAACATAGACACTACTTCATTGGTAACTAGAAAATATCACAGGAAGTTGTCCTGCATAAACAATACTTATTAAGACAGAATTCAGTAGGGAGTGCTGCTTATCTTATTTTGCCCATTCTGGGAATAAAGATATTGACTTTTTAGGCAGGAACTACTTGGTAACCAACTTGCAGAGGGTCCTTTGACTTGAGACTTGGTGAAAATGATGGGGTCTATACTCTGAAATCAGAAGTCTACAATTTTCTGTGTACTATTATATAACTACTGTCAAAAGCTTTGGTGTGAGTCTATTTGACTGAGGTTCATCTGGACTCTCTTCCTTTTTTTTTTTCTTTTGAGTCAGGATCTCATTCTGTTGCCCAGATTAGATTGCAGTGGCACAATCATGGCTCACTGCAGCCTCAACCTTCTGGGCTCAGGAGATCCTTCTGCCTCAGCCTTCTGAGTAGCTGAGACTACAGGCATGTGCCATGATGACTGGCTGATTTTTTAAGTGTTTGTAGAGACAAGGTCTCATTATGTTTCCCAGGCTGGTCTTGAACTCCAGGACTCAAACAATCTTACTGCCTTAGCCTCCCAAAGTGCTGGGATTACCAATGTGAGCCACAGCGCCCGACCCTATGTTGTTTTATCCTTTGCACCTGTCCTGAAATTTCCATTTCATTTTTCAGGGTTCTTAGTCTTTGTTTTGCCTTTTGCTTTTCAATTTTCATATGTCAAGCCCTTAGTGCCTTGATTTTCTAAGGCATATTTGTCAAAACACTGGCTTTGGCTGAGGGATACTACAGCTCTTTGTTTCTCTAAGTGGAGTCTTCCTTATATCCTCGTTTACGTTGGTGGCTTCATTCTCACTGATTCAAATAATATCCTTGGCCAGCCTTAGAAAAGTAGGATTTTCAACCCCTTTTGGCAAGAACGTGAAATGGATCTCATTGCCCAGAGATGTGGGTGCCTTGGTACCTTGAGACATTTTGTGTAACACCAGTAAGCGCTTTCTCTTCCTCAGGAGTACTATCACTTAATTAATTGATGCTCAATATTTCGTGGGCTTTATCAGCATCCTCACACTCTCATGGAAGTGGATGGGCTTCATTTAGAGCAGCCATTGTTTTGGTGGTCACTCCACTGGGTCTGTGACAGTCACTTGTCCTCATTAACTCAAAGGCAAGCAGCTAGTCAGAGCAGGTAGAGATTATTTATTTACAAAACAGTTCCACAATAGCTATATTTAGTCCACTCCCCTCAGGTTAGGTTGGAAATGTTAGATCATAAGCTTCTTTGATTGTAAGAACTATGCCTGAGCCTTTCTGAAGGTCTCTCCTGGGATCTAGCTTGGAGCGAGGGTCTCATAAAAGTTTCAGGTATTCAGCAATGTGTCAAGAAATCCAGGTTTTGCCATTATGCATACTTTTATTAAACTACTTAATAAATACTTTTTTTTAGTGCTTACTACATGCCAGGTACTATTCTAAATGTTTTAAAAATGTTAACTCATTTGTTCCTCATTGATAATACTATGAAGTCGGAGCTATTATTATCCTCCTTTACAGATGAGGAAACTGAGGTACAGAGAAGCTAAGTAACTTGACCAAGGTCACACAGCTAAGTGGCAGAGCTAGGGCTTGAACCCTGTTCATCTGACTCTTAACCTCTGTATCAAGATGCCATGGGTAAAATTGTTCTCTCTTGGCATCAGTCACTTTATCTGTAGAGTGGACTGAATGACTTTAAATAAATATCTTTTGAGTGTTTATGGCATGCTGAGCACTTTGGAACATTTTCTCATTTCCTCATCATAACCACCTGAAGAGAAAGGCTTAGTCTTATTTTCCATTGGTGCAAACTGAGGCTGGGAGAGGTTAGGAAGTGTGCCCAGGTTTTTACAACTACGACACCAGGAGGATTTGAACCTGGTCTGTCTGACTCTATTCAACCACTCTACCTCGATGGTTCCTCTCAAAGGTCTCTTCCAATGCTAACTTTGCATAAGCTGATTCATTCATTTACTAAACACATATTCTATCTTTTCTTTGTACTGGGCCCGGCTGAATGCTAAGGGCCCATAGAGTGAATCAGACCAGATGCTTCCTCAAGGACAACATTATTTACAAACATGTCTCACTTCTCCCGACAGCATAAAATAGAAGCAGCTAAGCAAGAAGGAGGAGTTCAGACCAGTGTGAGGGGGCTCAGAAGAAGGTGTTTCTTCCTGGTGGGGAGTTCAGGAAAGGCATCCTTAAGAAAGAGGCACTCCCTGTGGTCCGCTTCTGTTTTGCTCACTTGAGACGATGCCGCCCAAACATTTTTTCTTTTGTGTTCTTTTCTGGGTAGAGAAGAATGATGTAGCATTTGGAAAAGAAGAGGTAGGACATGAGGCCTGCTCCTGATGCCAAGATGGCAAAGACTTCCATGGCCACTATCATTGCCGCGGGCACTCATGTGGGCAGGTAGGAAGGACACCTAGACGCAGGAGCAGACCGACATGCTGAGCGCGATATGCTTTGCTTCAATGAAGGTGTCAGGCAGCCGGCGGGCGGGGAAGGCCACCAGCAAGCTGACCAGACCTAGGAAACCCAAGTAGCCCAGCATGGCACAGAACAGTTCCAAGAAATCCTCATCACACTTTATAGTCACTGCGGACCCAGGCTCTGTAGAGTTCACAGGCCGTGGTGGCCATCTGGCTATCCAGAGTGTACACAAGGCTGCCTGGACCAGGGAACAGACAATGGGGATGGTGCTAGGGAGGACCGGTCCCGCCTACTTCCTGATCCGGGTGTCTGGCCGGGTGGCATGGAAGGCTGCCACCACCACGATGGTCTTGGCCGGCACAGTGGACACACAGACCGTGAAGGTGACCCCAAAGGCTGCCTGGCACACAGCACGGGTGACAGGGCCTGGGTGGCCGATAAACATGAAGGGGCAGAGGAAACAGAGGGCCAAGGCGGACAGCAGGAGGTAGCAGAGCTGGCAGTTATTGGCTCGGACGATGGGGGTGTGGTGGTGCCAGATAAAGATGCCTAAGATGGCCAGGTCAAGGAGGAAGAGCAGGGCTGTGTAGATAGCCAACACTGTGCCGAGAGGTTCATGGTAGGACAAGAAGTCAAGGGCTTTGGGGATGCACTGGCTGTTCTGCACACTAGGTCTCAGGCCCTCAGAGCTCTGACATGCAGCACTGTCTAAAGGCAGAAAGAGAAACTGGGTCAGAGAACAGAGTGGGAAAGCTTCTGGAAACTTTCCCATGGTCAAGCAGTTGTACGACTTGTGATGGTTCAGTGTATTTCAATCTCATTACGACGGGCCTTCCAGATTGCCTGGTGTCCTCAGATTCAGGGCCAAAGACACAGATGGCAGAAATCCTGACAGCAGCTGCTTCTCATGCATCAGACTCTCACGAAATAACATTGAGACAACAATCTACAGAAGCCCTAACTCCTATCTGGGCTTTATCCTTTTGAATTGACCAACCATTGGGGCAATGCTATGATTCGTAGTCACAGCTAATTCATTCACACATTGATTCATCCATCAGCCTATTTAATTTAAGGGGTGCTTATTATGTATACAGACTCTCTTTCTCTATTTTTTTAAAACAGAGCCACCCTTCCCTAACTCACTGCATTGACAGAATTTATCAGAATTTTGTATTCCGTAGTGATTTTAAGGATAGATTTTGTGGTTGGAGCTCTGAAACAGATACAGATTCTCATCTGACCTCTTTCCTTGGTTGAGTTATATCTCCACATTGCTAGATACTTTGATTCCATGTCCTCCTGATCTCTAAGTCCAAGGATTTCTTTCGATTTATCATTTCTCTCAACTTGTCTTCAGCATTTGGTGGTCTCTCCCTCAGCTTCATTCAGTGGCACCTTTCTCTCTAAAAAGGGCAAAGGGAATTCTCAAAGTCTCCACCTTCTCAGGGAGAGCTTTCAGTGTGTGAAGAGATTTTGTCCAAACCCATAGCTTCAACAAATACCTATCACTTTACAGTCACTATCTACTAATATCCCCCAAACCATACTGAAATACAACCTGCTTCTCAACTTAGGTAATTCAGTAGCTGCCTTCCCATTTTCTGCAGGACAGAGTCCGTGCTCCTGAGTCTGGCAATGAAGACCCTCTATGACTTGGTCACTTGCTTCCTGTATCTCCCATCACAGTCTACACTCACACCACTCTCGCCTCCTTGCTGCTTTCATGCCTTGAGCCTTTTCAAACTTACTCCTTGGCCTGGACTCTCCTTACCATGCTTACCGCATGCCACCCACTCTGGTGAAGTCTCCCTGCATATACCCTTTGTTGGAACTAATTGTTCCATTGTGCTCTCATGGCTCAATTCTTGAACTGTGACTACAGCAATTGACTTCACTTAATAGTCTAGTTTCTTTATTGAGAGGCAAGTGCTGTGCTAGGGATGGGGGTGCAATATCATTCTCCTTTAGTACGTCACAAGCTCTGTGGGACCAGGCACCACACTTTATTTTTTTGTTGCTACCGTTGCATCCAGCACAGTGGCTGTATACAGTTGGTGCCAGCTGATATCTGCTGAATGAAGGACATCTTAGTAAAATACAGAGTAAGTCATTAGGAGGATTTGTTTTTAGTCGGAATCTCACTCCCAGGCTGGAGTGCAATGGTACGCTCATGGCCACACCAGTGTCGACCTGCTGGGCTCAGGCGATCCTTCCGCCTCAGCTTTCCAAGTAGCCAGAAACACAGGCGTGTGCTACCACACCCAGCCAATTTTTTGATTTATTGTAGAGATGAGGTCTCGCCAAGTTGCCCAGGCCGTTTTTGAACCTGAGAGCTCAGGCAATCCCCTCACCTTGGCCTCCCAAAGTGCTGGGATTACAGGCTTGAACCACTGCACCAGGCCAGGAGGATTTTTAAAAACATTTGTGGAATATCTGCCATGGGCAAAATGCTAACTAGGTACAAGATTTGGACACACTTATGGTTGATGAAGGAAACAATGACTGGAATAGCCTCAAATGGCTTCAGTGTAGCAGGTGGGAAGGGCGTACCAACATCGTCTCTTTGGTCTCATCTTCCCTGGACTTTTCTTTCCCATTGAAGGACTCATCCCTTGATGTGGGCACAAGCTTTCATCTGAAGCCCACCCTGACTACTGTCTGGTCACCCTCTGACCAAGGGCCAGTCTCCTTCCTTACCTGTGGACATAGTGATTTCTCCTCTGGAGCAGGGAAGGCACTTGTAGCAGCATTTGGACTTCTCATATAGAGCTGACTTCCTGGTGCCCACAGGACACTTTTCATTGCAGACGAAGGAAGGGACCTACACGCAAAAGGAGAGAGAGTGTGAGGAGACTTGATGGAGATTGAGTAGCAGTCAGGTCATGGAGGAGTGAGCCTCATTCACTCACCGTGTCCCTCCCTCTCTTCTTCCTGTCTCTAACTCCCACTCCTTCCTTTTAATTTTTTTACTAAACCCATCTTTTCCCCTTTCCCTTTTCTCCTCTCTTTCCTCTTTCTCTTCCCTCCATTTCTTGCTCAAATATTATCGATGTGCTCCATATATTGGGTACTGTACAGGGTGTTAGGGAAACAGCAATGGGTAAGAACAAACTCTGAAGAATTTCAGAGTCTGGTGGGGAAACCGAGAAATCTTGAGGTTGGAATTCTGACTCTACCAGTTATGGGTTGGGAGACCTTGGGCTTAACCTCTCTAAACCTCCATTTTCTCTTCAATAAAATGAGGATACAGGTTGAGCATCACTAATCTGAAATCCACAGTTTTGCTTCAACTTCCAAAACCTTTTGAGTGTCAACATGATAGTGCAAGTGGAAAATTCCATACCTGACCTCACGTACACAAACTTTGTTTCATGTACCAAATAGTTAAAAACATTGTATAAAATTGTCTTCAGGTTCTGTGTATAAGGTGTGTATGAAACACAAATGATTTTCATATTTAGACTTGGGTCTCTTCTCCAAGATATCTCATAATGTATATGCATATATTCCAAAATCTGAAAAAAGTCTGACACACTTCTGGTTCCAAGCACTTCAGATAAAGGATGCTGAACTTGTAGTAATAATATGTATTTCGAAGATGGTGTGAGGATTGAATGAGATGACGCAAGAGAAGCCCATATCACAGTAACCAGAACCAGGAATACACAACAAATGCTGGTGACATAGGATCATATTCTGAAATATTAACTGAGGAGTTGTGTCCTTCATTCTGGGCTCACCAAATCCCTCCATTTATATTTCAAGGGATTAATTTCCATCCAGCCCCGAGAACTGAACCATACGCAATGAATCCGAAACAAAAACTTCAAATATTAGCTAAGTCTCAGCACCATGTAATGGTTCCTTGAGTCCAGAATTTCTCAACCTTGACACTGAGGTTGGATAATTCTTTGTTATGGAATGCTGTCTTGTGCATTGGAAAATGTTTAGCAGCACCCTTGGCCTCTACCCACTGGATCCCAAGTAGCACTCCCTAAATTTGTGACAGCCAAAATTATCTCCAGACATTTTCATTGTCCCCTGAGTAGCAAAATCACTCTAACTTGAGAGCAACTGAGATTTGGATCATGTTTGCAGAATGAATTTTCTTGGGAAGTCCTGGCAGAAGGATTCTGTGCTATGGGGAAGGGAAAGTGAGTGAGGAGATAAGTACTCAGGCTGTTGGAGACCTGAAACAGGGCTGAGTGAGCACCTCACAGACAGGGGTCAGCCCTTTGTCTGTGGAACCATGATGCTAGCTTCTTACCCCGAACTCTGTTCTGCTCCCTTGTTTATCAGTGACTTTATTTCCTCCTTCCAGGGTGGGTAATTTGGATGGTGAGGAATGATAGTCATGGGAATGGAAAAAAAAGACATGCCCGACTAAGGTGAAGCCAGAGGGTACCAGTTTGAAATCACTGAGGATGGGAATGAAAACATATTTTGTTGTAGTAATTATCTTAATCTTATTATAGAGGTATGTGAAAAATGCTGAAGTTGCTCACAGAGGGAGTGTGTAACCCTGCCTACTTGGGTTGGGGAAAACTGCAGTAGGCATGACATGATAGTTAAGATGTAACAGCACTTAAATTTGGAATTTTTTTCCATCTGGTGATCTTAGATACTTAGCGGTCTGGGAAATAACTAATGGGATTCCATGGATTATTTCCTACTATTTAAAAAGCTCAGTACCAATTGTCTTTTTTTTTTTCTTTTTAAGAGTCAGGATCTCACTCTATCACCCATCCTGGAGTGCAGTGGCGCGACCACAGCTCATTGCAGCCTTGACTGCCTGGGCTCAAGAGTTCCTCCTACCTCGGCCTCCCAAAGTGCTGGGATTACAGGCGTGAGCCAATGCACCTGGCCCAATTGTCTATTTCATGACAAAAAGCTGCAATGGCAAAACAGTAACAACTCCAGGGAGACACACTGGCTATATCTTAGGGCAAACTTGAATCGGCAATTGTATGTAATTTGTTTTCCCGTTTGCTCATTAATTATCATTGCCCTTAGTAAGCGCCCTTATTGTGGAAGCCATGGAGTAGTCTTTGAAAGTTTTAT
The DNA here is from genome assembly GCA_963574415.1 of Tarsius wallacei. Taxonomy (NCBI): domain Eukaryota; kingdom Metazoa; phylum Chordata; class Mammalia; order Primates; family Tarsiidae; genus Tarsius; species Tarsius wallacei. Next base: position 3,369 of record CAUYQG010212186.1, on the reverse strand, counting down.
TTTCCGAATAGCCTCAGAGTTGTGTAAGTCAAATCGTCCACTCCTAAGTTAGTTCCATGTAACAAATACTCCTGGGTGCTAGGGATGTAGGAGGTGCTGGGTGGTCTTGGATCTTAGGGCACTGTCAGTTCTCACCTTTAAGAGTCCTTCTGCCTATACAATAGCTCTGTCATTGATCAGAAGCGCTTTTCCAGAAGGTTCTCTGAAGTCAAAGTGTCCAACATTGGTTGTCTGTCCTGTCAGGTTTGGGAGGATATAGATGTTTTTAATGTCAAATGTTGCCAGTACCGCCCCATCTTTGGTGAAGAACACCTCCTCCTGGGCTCTGGTGGTGAAGTGAACCTTTTGGGTGTAATGGAGCCCCTGAGAGAGGGAAAAAAGACAGAAGTAAAGAAACTGGTTAGGGCAGGCGTGGTGTCTTAAGGCTGTAATCCCAGCGCTTTGGGAGGCCGAGGTGAAAGGATTGCTTGAGTCCAGGAGTTTGAGGCCAGCCTAGACAACATAGTGAGACCTCGTCTATACAAAAAATTAAAAAATTAGCGAGCATGGTGGTGTGTGCCTGTAGTCCCAATTACTTGGAAGGGTGAAGTAGAAGGATTGCCTGAACCCAGGAGGTTGAGGCTGCGGTGAGCCAGGATCAAGCCACTGCCCTCCAGACTGGGTGACCAGAGTGAGACCCCTATGCTAAAAAATAAAAAAATAAAAAATAAAATAAAATAAAAAAAGAAAAAGAAAAAGAAAGAAAGAAATTGATTAGAAGCAGAAACAGTTAGGGAGTGCTTCCTCCATATCAGCGGACAGTTCTCCCATATATATCTTGTTGGTGTTTTGAGAGAAGCACCTTATCTCTGTACATTTTATAAACAAAAGAGTTCTGTGTTTTTCATAATCCAAGTTTGTGTTAATCCATGGGAGGTAAGGAGGTGAAAGTAAAGTTAATGGAATTCTGGAAGCATTGAGTCTTGTCCAAGACCGATTCACAGATAGGCTAGTCTTATGAATATGAATCTGTCCAATTTTCCACTATTCATTCATACAAATTACTTAGTATTCTTCTTTGTGCTAGATAGGATTGGCACCTGGGATGCAAAACTTCATTCAAATCATGAAGCAGCTTGGCTGATAAAAAATGTTTTTTGACTAAAAGCAGATATGGATTTGCTAATTACTCTGATTTGATCATTACATGTTGTATACATGTATTGAAAATCACATTGTATCTTATAAATAGGTAAATTATGGTGTGTCAATTTAAAAAAATAGCAAAAATATTTACTTAACAGTACAAAGTTAAAAAAAAAAAAGCATCCTTCATGCCCTGGCAACCATCAGTTCTATGGATCTAACGTATAGCATGATGACATAGTTAATAATGCTGTATTGTTTAATGCATTGTTTACAATACAGTATTGATCTTGAATTTGATAATAAAGCACATTTTAGTGTCTTTACCTTCTTCCCACCCTTGCACACAAATGGTAACTATGGGTGGTGATGGATGCATTAATTAGTTTGATTGTGATAACCATTACACAATGTATAAGTATCTCAAACCACCACATTATACCCCATTTTTTTTGTCAGTTATACCTCAATAAGACTGAAAAAATAATAGAAAAAAAAAGAACGGGCAGAGAGCCTCAGGAAGCCCAGTGATGTTAGATCTGGTGACTTGATTTTTGAACACCTTTGGAGAAGTTGGGATTGAGTTTGATTCTGTGATTAGGAAAAGAGGTTGTGATCTTTTCCAGAAACCTAGACCTCTTTAAGAAGATTTTTGAGATTCTTTATGATAGAGCTTCCACCTGCCTATCCGACCTTTTCTTCTACTGCTATTATCCTTTGCCTGCCCCATGCTTTGAACTTGTTGGATCACTTTTCCAGTCCTGCTAGAGCCATTTCTGACCATACCTGGTATTTTTGCAATTTATTAATTCTTTCAACTAGAGGGCAAAAACCTTGAGGGCAAGCACACATTTTGTACATTTCCATATCCTCCATTACTTCAAGGTGCCTAGAAATTTCTTAGTAAATACTTGTGGCATAGAAACATATTTGTTGAACTAGGCCACAGAAGTCCAGTAGAAGTATAGGATGGAATCTGAGCAAATCACTTTGTTGGAGGCAGAATTGGATCTAGAGTCCTGAAGGATTCCTGGAATTCTTTAGTGTAGAGAGACAGCATGGAGCAGTGGCCCAGTGCCCGGACTCGGGAATCAGGGTGCCTGGTGCCATTCCTGACTCTGCCTTGAACCACCAGTGTGACCTTGGAGGTTTTGTTCCACCTCTCAGTTTTCTTCTCTGTAAAAAGAGGACCTACCTTATAGGGAAGATTCAATATATTAATACATATATGGTGCTAAACATGTTACTTGACATAGAAAAATATTAAAAAAGCATTAACTTATTATTCTTACTGACTTTAATAACTCTTTCTACATAAATACTGATAAGACTACCATCTTAAAGAAGCTCTGCCTAGTTTGAGGACCTTTGCTATGGCTTGAATGTGTCCCCTCCAAAATTCATGTTGAAACTTAATCCCCACCTGGCATGTGCCCTGCCTGCCTTGCCCAAGAGGAAGGTCAGCTCCGCCTAGGGGGTGGTGAAGGAGGAGCCCAAGAGGAGATCATTGGTTGTCGGCTAAACCTCCTCCTGCAAAAGTGGAAGCAAAGCCAAAAAAGGCGGCGGGAAAGGATAAATCTTCAGACAAAAAAGTGCAAGCAAAAGGGAAAAGGGGAGAGAAGAGAAAGCAGGCTGAAGTGGCTAACCAAGAAACTAAAGAAGAGTTAGCTGCAGAAAACGGAGAAACTAAAACCGAGGAGAATCCAGCCTCTGATGAAGCAGGAGAGAAAGAAGCCAAACCTGAATAATATCACATCCCATGTCTTATCAGTGGTCCCTGTCTCCCTTCTTGTACAATCCAGAAGAATATTTTTTATCAACTATTTTGTAAATGCAAGTTTTTTAGTAGTTCTAGAAACATTTTTAAGAAGGAGGGAATCCCACCTCATTTCATTTTTTAAGTGTAAATGCTTTTTTTTTAAGAGGTGAAATCATTCGCTGGTTGTTTATTTTTTGGTACAACCAGAAAATAGTGTGGGATATTGAATTACAGGAGGCTTTGACTGTCTTGGGTGTGAGCATAACATTCCATAGATGGGGGGTTAATTTTTATATCCTATAATGCAAAGTATACTAAGTGGCAAATTGGATCACAGTCCTGCATTTAATGTCTTGAACATTTAAAATTACTTCTATTCCCATGTTGTTTTTTAGTAGAATTGTTTCCTAAAGAAAACCACTCCTTGATCATGGCTCTCCCTGTCAGAATTGTGTGCACTCTGTAACATCTTTGGTCGTGGTAGT